>JAXHKQ010000414.1:0-19402 GCA_038407185.1 Chalaropsis ovoidea
TGCTGGGGGGGGGGGGGGGGGGGGGGGGGGACTTTGGAAAACCCCATTTCTTCGGCTTTGGCTAATTTTGACTTGGGCAGGGAGGCGTTGTTGTTATCCCTTGTACACGAAGTCACGAGGACAGTACAGACGCACCCCAGGCAGTACAGCTGTGAACACAATATGTACACTAAACTGACAGCACACTATGTAAAGAAACATCGTGAGCCAGGGAAGAAGGAAGGAAGCCACGGACTCCAAATCCAAGGGTCGCAAGAGAAGACATCTGCAAGACCTGAAGAGGGAAGGAGCACGCACTCACGCACTGCAATGGGCCCAGACCCAAAATGGGAGGAGCTGGGTGAAAAGAGGAAGGACATGTCCTCTAGCAAACGGAGCGCGACGAGCAGCTCAGAAGTGAGGAAGTTGCGTGGTGGAGCGTCTATAAAGCGACCCCCATATTTAGGAGGGTACCTGAGTACTCAAGTACTCAAGTACTCAGGTACTTACTCATGTACTTGAGTACCCAAGCACTCTAACAGATACCTTGGAGTGGTGGTGGCTCGGTGTGGCAAGACATGTGGGGACGTGGGTACAAGTACAAACTGCCATATGTACTGATGTACTGAGTGACTTGTGCTTGCGGCGTGCTGCCGCCTGCCGATGGAAGAGAGAAGAAGGAAGCACGGAATCGGATAGAGCCTGAAAAAATCTCTTCGTAGCTTAATTCATCGTTATTTTATTCCTGCTGTGTTAGTGCCGTGCCAACAGCGGCTTCCTCTTCTTCTTCTTCTTTTTCTTTTTCTTTTTTCTTTTTTCTCCCTCTGTTATAAGTTGCCCATCATGCCCACACTTGTTGGCGTCTTGGAAACGCTTCATGTGCTCTTCACTCTTCTTCAGCTTTTATCCTCAAACACATTCTCGACACTTCGTCTCATCTTCCCTTCTTCTTCTGCCTCTGCACTGAATCGTCTTGACAGCTTCTGCTTCTTTTTTCTGCCCTTGGCTCTCGTCTTCTGCCCTCTTATACCTGCATCTTCATACTACGTGCCTCACTTACACTCTAGCCCCCCCCCTTTTGGGTACGTTTTCGCTCCAGTGCTTCTTCGTACTATAGAGGCAGAGCTGCCCCTAAGCTATAGCCACTACTATGGTGATGGATCCATGGCGTTGAAAAATAATGGAAAAGAAAAAAACTAGAATTGTATTTATGCTAACCACTCTAGTTTTTCTGTTATAGCAGCTCAGAAATTGCCGGCTCTTTAAAGCTCCTTGTTTCTTCTTTTTCTTCTTCTTCGTTTCCAGTCATACGTGCATCGTGCATAGCATATACGCCAACTCCGCCATCCCCCCATCTACGATCTACGCCACCTTTACTTCCACCCCCCACAAGCTCTCTCACACACACACTCTCTCCCTCACAATGCTGTCGTACAACACTCCCGTTGCCGTGGCTCTTCCGTCGACCCGGGAATCCAGCTCCGCGCCCTCCGTCTCCGTGCCCTCCACCAACCCCCACATGTCGGCCATCAAGCCCGCAAGTGGCTCCAATAGCGCCATCCGCGTCCACGACCTACCGCCTCACAAGTTCCACCACATCTGGCTCGTTACTGGCCCTGCTGGCTGTGGCAAGAGCACTGTAGCTGCGTACCTGTCCGAAGCGTTAAACTTTCCCTACATTGAGGGTGACGAGGTAAGCCCCCGAGTGCCACAGACCACAGACATAGACACAGACACATGCACCTTGACATCAACTAACACACACCGCCCTCGCCCAGTACCACCCTGCCTCTAACGTTGAAAAAATGAGCAACGGCACCCCCCTCACCGACGCCGACCGCTGGGACTGGCTAACGGCCCTGCGCGAGGAGTCCATGCGCCGCATCGACGACGGCTCCGACGGCGTCGTGCTGACGTGCTCTGCGCTGAAGCGCAAGTACCGCGACGTCATCCGCGTGGCCGGCTACTTCAACTCGTCCCTCCACATCCACTTCATCTACCTCGACGCCCCCGAGAGCGTGCTCGTGCAGCGCGTGGCCGGCCGCAAGAACCACTTCATGCCGCCGAGCATGGTGCGCAGCCAGTTCGACGTGCTGGAGCGCCCGACCAAAAGCGAGACCGACGTCGTCACGGTAGACGTCAGCCGGCCAATGGACGTGGTCATGCACGACGCCCTGGAGGCTGTTCTAACAGGCATGGACTAACTCGGGTGAGGTGCTTGGGCGTCTCTCTGGCTCGGTCTGTGTCTTGCTTGTGTTTTGTTTGCTGTCTTGCTTTCACTCCTGCATGCTTTTGCGTCCGGGGCAACATCAGGTCTCGGTGTTTGGCTCTAGCCCTGACCTGTCTGGCCGACTTGGATTGCTCATGATCTCGTCCAAGCCGACAGCCAGTCAGGATGTTTCATCTCTTTGTTTTCTATTGTTCTTTCGGGTGCCCTACTCCCAGCTTGCCAGCCAGGGCTTCACCTCTTTTCTTTTTCTTTTTCTTTTCACGCATTTTCTTGGGATTTGGGAACCATTCTTCTGCTTTTTTTTGCCTGCACTATTTGTTTTTTGTTGGGACTTGGAATCTGCCGCCGACACTGGATTCTGTCGGGCTAGGCCTCTTATTTTTTTGGTTATTTTTCTATAGCATAATTCACCTCTTCTCGTTTTGTCTTCTTGATGAGACTGATCAACAGAATATTCACATTACAGTGCTGCAAGTTATAGTGGTCTCATGCTCTGTATTTACAGAGGCTCCGTGTAAATGACAGCCTGAAATTACAGATGCTCCCCCCCACGTAAAAACAAGCCCTGAACCATGCTGCTAAACACACATCCACCAATAAGATCTCGTCGGCAACAGCAGCGGCTACGGCCTCGGTACCGGCGCAATCTTCTGTGCTGATGACGGCAGAATCCATTTCCAGCGGTCCAGGCCCTACTCTTACTATTTGGCAAGCTACGATCGGCTATCCAACCGCAATGAGTCAGGTTTTAGTACAGCTGCTTGGAACATTCCCGGGCTTTCTTTGGCTTCTCGCCATGGCTATAGTGCAGAGGCCTGGAACTCGGTGATCTGGAAATTGCACGGGGCAAGAACAGCCCTAAAGGTATTTTCGTCGAGAGACTTGTTTGTGCTCGGGTTAGAACAGCCAGATCCAAGGCGTGATCACGAGACGCCCTATTTCTCCATGCCAGTGATCCAAAAACACGTCATGTGCTAGGACAACTCATGCAGCGCTGTTGGAGAACGAGCAACAAGAACAGGGGGGCCAGCATGCAGGGCCTATGATGTGCTACAATAGTTACAGACCACACCGAAACTTCCAGTAGCTCGAGAATTTGCTAGTGGCGGAGTCTGCCCTGCCCGCCTCTGGGAGGCCGAAATATCGCGGCAGCTTCGGATCGGCGGTATCGGAGGTGTGGAGACATAATTTTGGAGCCCAACGGACTCCATTTTGAAGGTCGCGTGCAAGTGAACCGACGACAGTGAAGCTGGACAGAATAAACATGAGTTGTAACAAAACACAGCTATAAATGAACAATGCACAATAACACAAACATAAGCATGCCCTCCTTCACTTCATTTGGGCCATCAGCAGCTCCGGTTCCTCCACCAGCCTCTTGACTAGGTCGCCCGCCCTCGCCATCGTCGCCCCGTCAATCACGCGATGATCTGCACTCCAGCTAAAGTTGCACACGCACTTCTCCACAATGCTCTTGCCGTCCTCTCCGCCAAATGCCGGCACTGTGCGCATGCGTCCCACGCCCAGAATCGCGACCTCCTTGTCTACGATGACCGGCGACACATACGTACCGCCGATCGACCCAATGTTCGACACCGTGATGGTGCCGCCCTGTAGGTCTCCCGGGCCCAGCTTGCCCTGGACCCCAAGGGCCTGTAGACGGGCCACTTCGCTGGCGATGGACACGACAGACCGGCTGCCCACATCCTGTACCACAGGCACAACCAGGCCCTGTGGCGTGTCCATGGCTATGCCGACATTGTGCTGCGAGCGGTAGACGAGCTGCGGCTTGGACCCCGAGGCCATATCGACGCGGGCATTGAGAATGGGGTAGCGCTGCAGAGCAATGGACACGGATTTGATGATGAAGGGCAGAAACGACACTTTGGAAATGCCAACGGGATCCAGCGTCGTTAGGACAGTGTTGAGTCGCGATCGCACATCGCGGACCCGCGTGAAGTCTACCTCGTCGGCGTAGAGGAAGTGGGGGATCGCAAGAGACCTTGTCATGGTCTTGAACATGTGCATCTGTGGGTTTGTCAGGGTTACAGTGCTCTCGACTTGTTGGCCAGTGGACATAGGCACACGAGGGGTTTGGCCGTCGGACGCAGGCGTGTCTCTGGTCTTGAGATAGCTGTGTATGTCTTCTTTCAACACCCTTCCGTCCTTGCCAGTCCCTGAAATCCGAGTAATGTCGATGTCGTGTTCGCGAGACAGATGCCGTACCGCCGGCGTCGCAATAGCCCCGTTGCGAAGCCTCTTCTTCTCGGCGGGGGAGAGTTCAGCCGGCGGCTCCTGGGCAGGCGCGGCCGGCAGCTCTACTTCTTCGCATTCCAGCTTCACAGTCTCTAGCTCTTCCGCCCCTCCGTCAATGTCGATCTCAACAAATGGCTGTCCCACGCGTGCCATCTCCCCCGCCTCGTACTTCAGGTTCTTGACCACACCGGCAAACCGGCTCGTGATCTCCACCGACGCTTTGTCGCTCTGCACCTCGCACAACGGCGAGAACTCCTCGACCCGGGCGCCTGGCTGGACAAACCACTGGATGACTTCGCACTCCACAATACCTACACGTCAAAGTTAGTCCTGTCTCTCGGCCGAAAGAGAAGCCCGTTGTAGGTCGCACCTTCGCCTATGTCCGCCAGCACCACAGGCTTGACCACCTGCAGCGTTGCTGAAGCCTGGAACCCGCGACTCTGCCACAGGCTCATGCGACGGGCGACGGCGTGGGTCCGGATTGCTCGTGCGCTTCGTTGAATAAACATGCTGGATGCGGTGTATCAATTATATCAGAGACTTGACTTGCGCTGCGAACAATGATAGCGATAGTGCGCGTTTGCTAGAGAGTTTTTTTATTGTGACTTCGACGCTATTTCGTTGGATTCGGGGTGCCTGTTGTGTCTCACGTCGAAATAAGCAGGTGCTTTCTCGAAAGCGCAAGTGTTCAAGAAAGATGACTGGATACGCAGACAAAAGAAGTTATTTCTGTGTTGGTCACGATCTTGTGATCACAAGGTGAGGAAGAGAGAGGAAATTACCTTTTTCTGCTTTTTGTCTCTCCATCTTTCTCCAACACAAGTCCGCCGTACTCGTCATTCATCTTCCCCTTTGTATCTTGTCGTTTTCTGATAGTACCTTCATGCTGTGTGTCTCGGCTCTCAACACACCAGACAACACCGTTAATAGCCGGTCCCATGCCAAGCTTGGTTCGAATGAACAGGGAGTCTAAGGCCCTTTCAAGGAGCGCAGGCAGGGTCATGAGCCAGAGTATGGGGTAACCAAACCCTAGATACCCTAGGGTTATATAGAACACGAAGTTTTTCGTATGGACTTGATAGGAAACAGCGTCCATTACCTCATTTTTCACTTCATAATCATACAAAGCTGGCGTCTTGCCTACATCTACCAATAACCGACATTCTGTCCATCTCTTTTAGTCGTGTTACCATCGACGCTGCCTTGATGTCGCCCCCCCTCCCCTGTACGGCCAAGTGGGACCCTCTGGAAAAGGCCATGGCCTGTCGCTCCACGAACTGAAGCCATTATGTGCTCACGCTTACCGGCTCATAAAATAGCCACTCGTCACAAAAACCACAATGTTTGTTCAGATAGCGTCAAAACGCCTCCTGCCGAATGCCGTCAGGCGAACCGGCGCGTCTACTTTCACCACCAGCGCCATCCGGCTTGCGCAGCCGGAAGCGCCCAAGCCCGATGCCGCCACCAAGGCTGCCCCGGAAGCGCCCGTGATCGACGCCCCGCGGTCCTACGGCATGAAGGTCGAAGATTTCACGCCGCAGCCCTTGCCGCGGCCCATCGGCATGATGGCCCCCCCCAGGCCTGGCCAGAACACTGGCATTGATCCTCGGTCGCTGATGCAAAAACGCGAGGATCTGACTAACTGGGACAAGCACCTGGTGCGCAGAGAAGAACTGTAAGTGGCTTGACGTCTACCGATATCTGGTACGGCAGATCTCTGCTCTGGTTGTGTACTAACCATGCCTATAGAAAAGTCAAAATCTCTCGTCCGTACTTCCGCGACTGGGATAACATCAAGATGCACGATGGCAAGTCCTTCATAGGACCAATCCGCGTTTTCAAGGCTGATAAGTCTCTGTACTTCCCAAACCTCCACGGCGTGACTCTCGAAAAATCCGGCCTTGAAAGAGATACTACGCCGGTGCTCACGGGCAAGGCCTCTATCGTGACCCTCTTGAGCGGCCGCTGGGCTGAATCCCAGATCGACTCTTGGATCAATCCCACCAAGAACCCGGAACTTGCCGAGGTTCTCAAGAGCAATCCCGAGACGCAAATTGTGCGCTGCAACATTGAAGAAAACTCTGTCAAGTCCTGGATGATCAAGCTCTTCATGGGCTCTATCCGCAGAGGCTTTGCCGAGGAAGACTGGAACAAGTACTTTATCATCAAGAAGGGCATTACCGATGACATCCGGGAGCACATCGGCTATCTCAACAGCAAGGTCGGCTATGTTTACATTGTCGACCAGCATTGTCGCATTCGCTGGGCCGGAAGTGGTCCCCCACATCCTGTTGAGAACGAGAGTATGGCCAAGGGTCTACAGCGTGTGGTTGATGAGCTCAAGAAGGAGAGCCTTGAGATTGCCGCGAAGAACTCTGCTCGAGCTGTGAAGAAGGACTAGGGGCATACATACAACAATGTCCCTTCCAACTCCACGACACTCGTACGAGACCTGCAAAAGTTACGCGCCCAACATAAAGGGCCCTGTATAATAGAGATTATGGCCGGTAACAGGCTACAGACTAAACAATGCCATGTTTTCATATTTGATAAGCACACCACAACGAGACGATCCAAGATAACAGTAAAGGAAGACAAAGAAAACAGGCTTTCCCAAAAACGCCATCCCAAGCCTAGCCCAGGTAACAAAGACTGTAAAGCAAAGATAGCATGCAATCACAAGACATGTCCGGCAATCTAGAAGAACCACCAGAACATGAGGAAACAAAACGCAATAAACGAGCCCATGATGATGCTGTCTCTCCGCTTGCGCGCCGATATTTGGGCCATGAGCTGGTTCAATCCAGGGACCTGGCTCGCTGCATGTGTAATGCGCCGGCCAATGTTCTGTAGTGTCTGGCTCTGGATGATGAAATCATCACGCACCGCATACGCCTGGCTCAGCACACTATCCGCCATGTTGTGACTGTTGTCGATGCGGTTGCGCTCGTCCAGCATGTAATCCGCCTCGGCCGCTTCGGGGTTGTTCGCGCGGTATTGGTCAATGTCGTCACGCACATTGGAGAGTAGGTTGGCGCGGTCGCGGGCTTGTTGTAACGTCGTGCGCAACCGGCCGAGGTCGCGCTTGTGGTCGGACAGCTTGTCGCGCAGTAGTTGCAGATTGTTCTGCTTGAGTGCCGACGATGTGAGGCTCGGGTCGGAATCAAGGAGCCGGCCTAGTTGCGCAATCACATTTTCGCGCTGGGGAGGACGGACAGCAGCTTGTCAGTATGGAACGTTCACGAGAGCCCGGGTAGTATGTCATCGGAGCTCTACCTTTTCTAATATGTCTTTGAGCTTCTCTTCTGTTGCCCTCTCCTCGTTCGACGGCTTTGGGGGGATGTTTGGCACATGGGAGTACTGTGAATAGGTATGGAAGGCGGTTTCGGTCTATATTGGGCTCGTCTCGCACATTAGCTTAGCTCTTTGCCACAGTAGATATCTTGAGGCTAGTCTCGGCCTCCAAGGATAATGATATACCTGACTCTCAAGAGTTCTGGCCTGCTGTCGAAGCTGGGCCCAGCCACTGTTGCCGGATGATGCCATTATAGGGGGGGGGACGCGTACTTGATGGGTGATCAGGTCGATGCTTCTTACCCTCAAGTCAATGACGTGTGTTCCCTAAGGCTCCAGGTATCAGTCGACAAGTCTCAAGCTCCAAACAAACCCCTGTATCCATATTATGTCAGCCGTACTAGCTGCGGCCAATAGTATGTAATCAACTGACCCGCCTGCTAATGCGCAACAAATGCAGGTAATCAGGTCACGTGGCTCCAGACATGCAGAATCTTATCGCGCAGGCGTCGAGATATCTTATCGATAGAAGTGGGTTTTTGTGCCGTCGATTTTCCGACTGGCTTTCGCACAGAAATCCTATTAGGGCTTTTGCCAAATTTTGCTGTGCTGCCAAAAAGTGGAGACTTTCGGACACCAAGATCTGGTTTTCTTTGCAACATACAGTTCAGCGCCTCCGCCGTTGATTCAATTATACCCTCTCAAGTACGAATCTTTAATCCGACGCCAGACGCCGAAATATTTCAAAATGGTGAGTTAAAGATAAAGTGCTCAGTATGAACAAGCGGAACCGATCTTCGACAAAACTATCATCCATTTATTTTCAACCGACGAGTCCGAGACGACGCCCAATATCGACGACAAAATCCATCTACCACACACGATCGCCACTCCATTCACAAAAGTTTTATTCGGTGCCCAACATTCGCCCGTCGCCATGCCCTTCAACTTCGACTGCGACCTACTCAACGTGTCGAGCCGGATGATAGACGGGACTGTGCTATGAGCAAACAATGTCACCACGAAATACTGACGTTGCTCTTTCGAAATCTAGTCGACGGGAAAGGTTAAGACCGGCCAGCTCTGGAACAAGAAGAAGGAG
The DNA here is from genome assembly GCA_038407185.1 of Chalaropsis ovoidea. NCBI lineage: Eukaryota > Fungi > Ascomycota > Sordariomycetes > Microascales > Ceratocystidaceae > Chalaropsis > Chalaropsis ovoidea. The sequence goes on from JAXHKQ010000414.1 coordinate 8,862, forward strand.
GACCTCACGAAGCAGCTCGGTGAGCTGAAGACTGAGCTCGGCCAGCTTCGCATTCAGAAGATTGTCTCCTCCGGCAGCAAGCTGAACAAGATGTGCGTATTTCCCATCTACAACACAACTACCCTTTTCCAATCCGACTTCTCCAGCCGATGGACGATTTTTCATGATGGGCACGGCACGGCTATCTAGGGTGCATGCCGTCATCTAGATCATCCGACGACAACCCAAATCCCCCTCCCACCAATCACAGGTCTTTCAATCAGCCAAACAAAGTCAGAGATACTAACATGTAACCATTTGTAGCCACGATCTCCGCAAGTCCATCGCCCGTGTCCTGACTGTCGTCAACGCTAAGCAGCGTGCCCAGCTTCGCCTGTTCTACAAGGGCAAGAAGTACGCTCCTCTGGACCTCCGCGCCAAGCAGACCCGTGCCATCCGCCGCCGGTTAACAAAGCACGAGGCTTCCTCGACCCTGGCCAAGGTCCAGAAGCGGAGAACCCACTTCCCCCAGCGCACTTTCGCTGTCAAGGTGCGTTAATATTCAACGTCTGTTTCTGCTCGAGAGTCTTGTCTGTCTTGGACTCTCGAGATTAGGAAACAAAACAAAAGGAGTGAACATCACAACTAACGAAACTCTCCGTCTCACAGGCTTAAGTTCCAACCTGACTGTCTCGGTTTAACGACATGTGGCGTGGATCATATGATGGGTAGGACGGCGTATGGTTGACAAAAAAGAACTTCTTTCTCCTTGAACGCATCAGCATTGGTCTATGGATTTCGGATTTGGCTTTATGCACTATGTTTAACGTTTGCATGAAGCAGCCCACGGGATAGGGCCATCTAAACAAGGCTCCCGAATTTCCTCATTACTGTCATCAAACTGTGTATGACTATCTTTGCTTTACCAGTGTTGAAAAATATGGGCTGCTTATTTCTCTTTTCATCATGGAAGACAACTTGGGTCAGTCAGTATGAGTTCAGTGTTGATGACGGCGTGCATATAGACTCGTTCAAGGCGACCTTGACTTTGCGCCACGTCCCTGCAATAGAAAGGCTGAGGATTTAAGATGAAAAGAAAAAAAGACTACATGATAAAAAACAGAAACCTTGAGGCACTGTGAACTGTGAGTAGTGAAGAAGAGCATTGACTTTTCTCCCATGTGGTGTCCATGTGGTGTCTAAATACTTATGGCCCCTGTTCATCGTGCTGCATTTGTTTGGAGGGGCAGCCAGCCGTCATTGTTGGAGTGTGATCCTTACTTGTCGTTGGCCTGGGGTTATTATTCATCGAGCTCGAGGAAAATGCTAGCGGGGCATAAACACGGCCTGCAACAAAAACATCCCACCCATGACTTTGCAGCTCTGAACCACATCCCTTGAGCCAGATCTTTGTTCTACCTCTAGACAGGCCTGCCCGACTTTTCAATCGAGACAAGAAGCTTGTCTCGGATCGTCACGAGCCAGATTGGAAACATTGTTCTTAACCACTGTCCTTTTTTTCTATCTCGCTAGCCGTCCACCGCCTCGAAGCCGGCCCCCCACGATGTACGGCGACAACGGCAACAAGCTGGTGAGCCGATACCCAATGCCCCGTGTCCCATCGAACGCAGGCCGCGCGCGCCGCGTATTGCCGTGCCCTCCGCTAACGCAGCCGCCTGCGCCATCGCGCAAGCCCCGTGTCAACAACAGGTACAACATGCCAAGCGCACACTGAACCTCGTGCACCTGCCGACCTACCAGACGGAGCTGGTGCGCGACGTGACGCGCGAGATCCGCGACCTGAACCGGGACGTACAGGCCACGCTGGCGCCGTTCCAGGGCTCCTTCGACCCCATGCGCGACTCGGCCATCGCCACCGCCCTGCTGGTCAACTACATGGCCATGCGCCGCAACAAGCGCTGTCTGCTGGCCTACCACCGCACGCGCGCCGATAAGCTGGAGGAGCTGGTCTGGAAGGGCTATGATGTGGCTGACCTCTCCGCCGCGGGCGGTGGCGCCGCGGGGCCCGGGGCTGCGGCGGCCGCGGATGCGTCGGCCGCTACGGCCAAGAGCAATCTGAGCCCGCAGGAGGAGGAGTACATGCGCCAGTATAGTGACTTGCTAGCGGCGTATAAAGGGCAGTGGACGGACATTGACCTGACGGGCACGTTGGAGCCCCCGAGGGACTTGTTCATTGATGTGAGGGTGTTGAAGGACGCTGGAGAGATTGAAACGGAGTATGGGTAAGTGAATTGCGCTATGACGAAGGAAACGGGGTCGAGGCCTACACAATACGAGCCTGTGTCCGGTGTGTCACATATGACTAACAAGTGTCATCCCTTAGACCGATCACGTTGACAAAGAACAGTCAGTTGAACGTACGCCAGGGCGATGTTGAGCGGTTGATAGCCCAGGGATATCTCCAAAAGCTCAACTAGAAGCGGCTCAACCAGGAAAGGTCACGGATGGGAAAGAGGAAGCGAGCTCGAGGCTGCTTCGGGCACGGCTTTGGCGTTGGAGTTTTGGTTTGTTTTGAGTCTCATTTTATCCTGCAGCAACAATGGGTCAGCTGGTGGGTGAATAGAGGTTTGGCCTGTGGTCACGGGTCACTACGGTTGGGTTCGAACGAGCATGATCTGAAGATTGGTGCAGGGTTTTCCCCATGCCAGAGAGAAGAGGACGGAGGCGGTGTAACTGGACACCGAGTCCGCTGGGCCTCAATTTTTGGGAGCTTGTTACAACACCCTGTTGGCCATGTCTGGCGGTTACACATCGCGAACACGACAGTTCCGGGTGGTATTGATTAGGTCACCAGATGCAAAGGAAGCCACTTGAGATCCGATTCCCGCCTGCACTTCCAACAATCCTCCTCCATCCCGCCCGGTTAGCTCAATCGGTAGAGCGTGAGACTCTTAATCTCAAGGTTGCGGGTTCGACCCCCGCATTGGGCTCAATTCCCAGTGCTCCAGTTCACCTGGAAAACTTTCGAACCTCCTCCGGGATATCTTTTTGCACCTGGATGCCCTTTTTCTTTCGCTCATGTTTATTGTAGAACAGACCGGGTCGCGATCTGTGCATGCTTGGTCGGGAAAAGGATTTACGAGTACCCCCTTTGGAGGCGTTATGCATGTGTGGAAAATTGAGCACGATCACAAGGAGTGGGAGCGAAGGGAGGAAGAAGAAAAAAAGACTAGGAACATAGGCCCACAAATGTCAGAGTGACACGAAAAAAAGCAAGGGCCAGTGCTCCTTGGCCGACCGGGATGGTGATCCTTTTTTTGTTCTAGATTTTTTATCACACATGTGCTTGTGCTGGGAAAAAGCTGAACTAGGCACAACGCACGATAACATTCGGAAGAGGGCCAGCATGCTGTAAGGACAAGGAGGAGAGCGCTTTCGGCCAAACAATCGGAACAATATTGGAAGGGGCAGACGTGAGCGAGGGGAGGAGAAGAAGAATAAAAAGGAAGGAAGCAAGAAAATTTGGCAACTGTAGTGCGGTAATAGGAAGGTAGGACTGCGGCTCTGGTTGGCTGACTCTGAGGCCGATGAGGGGAACGGCACGGCACGGCACGGCGGAGGGGCGGGGAAAGGGGCGGGTATGACGGGATGAGGCTTACGCATGAAGTGAGGCAGGTTATGGGCGGCAATGGAAGGACGACGTGAGCTTGGACGGAGGCAGGGTTGGGGTTGATGTTGGGGTTGTGGTTGGAGATCACGTAGGTAGGCGTACGCAGGTGTACGGAAGGGGCATATAGTAGGGAGGAGGCGGTGGGTGGAGTGGAGAGCAAGGGCCGGATACACATGCAAGACTGGCCGACGAGGTCTGCATTTCATGGTGTGACTGTGTGGACGTGGAGAGAGAGATGGGGCAGCAGCGTTGCACTGCAGTAAGTACCACAGGAGCAGCAGCGCCGGCTGCATCCAAGACTGTGGCACATGCATGGCTGGCTGCAGAAGTGAGTGCATGGCTAAGACGCAGAGTCGCATCAGCAGTGTGGCAGTTAATGTGTAGACAACGCCATATTTGCCATCCAAGACGGGATATGAGGGCATTACCGGGTCAGAGGGGAAACTGAAAGGGTTTGATAGCGTCGGGGTGGGTGGGTTTGCGAGTTCATATGTATTTGGTGGCATTCCGCGTGTCCATTCCCTTGAGCTGGACATTCATTGCACAGGGCTCTTTCTTTATGAACGGGACTCTTTCTTCATCCTGAGGCATCCCTTCTGTCTGGACATTCTTTGGCGTTGAGGCTCGAGTCACATTCCAGAAACGACTTACAGCGTACAGACACATATACGCCTGCCAGCCGGCGCAATCACGCCAGCAAACAGGCCACGCCGAAGACGGCCCAAGACAGACAGAATAAGCCGTGAGTCTCGAGTCTATTGGCGGTCTAGCCAAGACTCTGCGGGGGCCTTTGTTGGACGTTGACAGCGATGAAGCCTGCTGACCAATTAGCGTGCAGGACGGCATCAAACTAGACCGGAGGAGCAGAAAGAAGAAAGAATAATCTTGATCCGGTCTGAGCAAGCAAGATAAGAAAAAAATACAGATGAAGCTTCACCAGCAAAAGCACAGCCTTTCAGTTCTTCCTTCATTCTTTGCGGCGCGCCCTTGGAGAGGAAGACCAGCACAGAAACAAAACGACAGCCGGCGGCGAGGAAGACTTGCTCGGATTGTGCCTCCTCGCTCAGCGCATTTATATAACTGAGCGCCTCGGAAACACTGTGGTAAGTCTTGTTCTGACGTGCTTGTGCGTCTTCTAATCTGTTGTGTTGCTTGGGGGAAGCTTTGTCTCTCTTTTATTTTTTCTGTTCTTTTTTAGCTGGGATCTAGGCTTTTGGAGATTCACTCACTGACGCCAACTGCAGAAAAAAAACAAGATTTTTCTCTTTGGCATTTCGTTCTTTTGCTCTTCAATATTTTCTTTCTCGCCTCATCCAAACGCTTTCTCTTGCTTTGATTTGTTGGTTTTGCCTCTCTGCGCAAACATCATCGAAGCAGAAAAATAAAGAAGAAAAAAGAAGTTGAAAATACAATAAAAAGTCGAAAAATAGGAGCCCCACTTGTTGCAACCCACAATCGCAACTACCTCGAACTGCGACAGCTTGATTTTTATATTTCTTTTCTTTTTCTTCTTTCTTGCCATCGTCAAATTCACCTTCTTTTAATTCTTCGTTCTTCTCGGTTCTTCTCACCATTCTCTTCACTTATTTTTCCATCTCTGCCCACCATCGTCTATTTTTTGCTGCCAGTTATTTACCCTGGCAAATTTCTTATCATCAGTCTTGATATAGCATTCTTTGCTGTTTTTTTCTTCTTGCGTAACAAGCATTGAACATCCCGCGCCTCACCATCAACATCTACACCGAATTCTGCTTGCAGTCTCCCCCTTCGAGGGTCTTTTCCAGCCAGTCATTCATCACCAATTGCTGTTGAAGTTTGCTGCCACATAGCCTCCAGGTCCATCCGAGACCCTCGGCCTCGCTCAGATGGCCTCCTTCTCCTCGTGGCGCCACCGGGCCTCCTCCGTCAACGCCCAGGACCAGCCCGGAGCACACGATGGCTCCGTTGCCGACGCCATTGGCGGCCCGCGCATCAGACGCCAGCGCTCGAGCTCGTTCTCCGTGGCTGCTGTGCGAAACCAGCCCATGCGATCGTTTGTTACTGGCACTGCGCGAGATAAAGTTGGTATGTGAAACCACGCCAGACATTGATGCGCTCGCTAATGCACGCCATCGCATATTGCGTGCCTGTTTCTGCATCGCTGTTTACTGACTCGTACCCTCTGCTACCGCTACAGGCCAGCAGATAGATAGCACCGAAAACGCCCGCAGCGTACGGCAAGACACCGCCGACCTGGCCTCCTACTTCCTTGCCGAACGCAAAGAGCCGCTCTCCACCAGCTTTCTTACCCGCCAGCGCTCTGCCCAAAACACCCCGCGCACCTCGCTTGATGAAGACCGCTTCACAACTCACATCCCCTCTCCGCGTCTGCGCCCGTCAAACAACCAAAACAGCCAATGGGAGACCGACTCAGAAGCCGACCCCGAGCTCGATGTCCTCATCGAGGACGCCGACGAGGGGCCGTCCGTGCTTGCAAATATGCTGCGTCGCTCGCCGCCTGATGCCTTTAACGGAGCAGCATCCACCTCGGCGTATACCGTCGAGGATGATCTCACAGAGAATGCCAGCAGAAGACCGCACTCTGGCTCCCACAACAACACAGCCGCTGGTGACGCTGAGACAACTCCTCTCCTCGGCGTCATTCGCCGCGGCAGCATGTCAGGCCGACGCTCCATGTACGGCAGCAGTCTCGAAGACCACATCGACGACATCGAGTCGCAAAAGCTTCACCCCGACCCCTCGCCCAACTGGTTCACCAGCCAGAGCACAAACATATCTCAGAGCATCGCCTGGAACCCCGCCAAATGGAATTATCCCGCTATTTACCACCATGCCGTCGTACGCCCGGCGCATTGTCTCCCGGCCGTGGTTGTCGGCCTGCTGCTCAACATTCTAGATGCGCTTTCATACGGTGTGTTTAAACTGTCATCCGTCAACATGTAGCCTGTCTGGACCCCCCACTAACATTGCCGTGTCACAGGAATGATCTTGTTTCCTCTCGCGTCGCCCATCTTTAGCCAACTTGGCTCTGCTGGCATTTCCATCTTCTACGTCAGCACCATCATTTCACAATTGACATTCTCCAGCGGAAGCATCTTCCGCGGTGGCGTTGGATCAGAACTCGTAAGTCTTTCCCACTACCAAGTCTACACTACACCACAGTGCTAACGAAATCTCACTGATCCAGATCGAAGTGGTGCCCTTCTTCCATAACATGGCCGGCAAAATCACGCGAATTGTGGGAGAGGACAGGCCCGAAGAAGTCATAGCCACCACCATTGTCGCCTTCTCTACCAGTTCCATTGTCACTGGCCTCGTCTTTTGGCTCATGGGCAAGTTCCAGTTCGGCTACATGGTCGGCTTCATTCCCCGCCACATCCTCATTGGCTGCATCGGCGGCGTCGGCTTCTTCCTTATCCTCACCGGCTTCGAAGTTTCGGCTCGCCTGGATGGTGGTGTCCAGTATGACTTAGAGACCCTCCGTCAGTTGATGGACCCCGAGACGCTGTGGCAGTGGGTTATTCCCTTTGTCCTCGCCATTACCTTGTTCTGGGGCCACTCCAAAGTCAAGTCCAAGTACTTTTTGCCTCTGTACATCTTGGGCATACCCTTCATTTTCTACTTCTTTGTCCTTACGCTTGACCAGCTGAATGTGGACTCGCTTCGCGACGCAGGCTGGATCTTTGTTGGCCCTCCCTCCGGTGAGCCGTGGTGGTACTTTTACACCCTGTACCAGTTCAAGCTAGTACATTGGGACGCCGTAGCCAGCTGCTTCCCTGCCATGCTGGCCCTAACCTTCTTTGGCGTCCTCCACGTGCCCATCAATGTGCCGGCTCTGGCCCTCAATATTGGTGAGGATAATGCCGATCTGGACGTTGAGCTGAAGCTGCATGGCTACTCGAACCTCATCTCAGGCATGCTGGGTAGCATCCAGAATTACCTGGTGTATGCCAATTCCGTCTTTTTCATGCGATCTGGCGGTGACAGCAGACTTGCTGGCTTCATGCTGGCTGCCATGACCTTTGGCGTCATGATCGTTGGTCCGGCCCTGATTGGCTTCATTCCCGTCATGATGGTGGGCTGCCTCATCTTCGACCTGGGCTTCGAGCTTCTCCTCGATGCCGTCTGGGTTCCTCGCAAGAAACTCAAGGTGGCTGAGTATCTCACCGTACTCGCCATTGTGCTGATTATGGGAATCTACGACTTTGTGGTTGGCATCGGTGTCGGTGTTATGCTGGCCTTTGTCTCGCTTATCTTCCAGACTGCCAGCGTCCCAGCTATCCGCGCCACCTACTCGGGCGACATTGTGACGTCGACTGTGCGTCGCAACCCATCACAACACCACTACCTGCAGCAGGCGGGGCAGCAAATCTCCATTGTCAAGCTGTCTGGCTACCTGTTCTTTGGCACCATTGTTAGCGTCGAGGAAAAGATCCGGGAGTTGCTGGACGACAAGGCCTTTTCTGCCCGCCCCATCCGGTACTTGATTGTCGACATGCGCCAGGTCACCGGGCTCGACTACTCCGCCGTCGAGGCCTTTAACACCATTGGCCGGTTGATCAAGACCAAGAACATTGAGTTGATTGTCAGCGGCGTCGACCCCGAGAGCCAGCTGGGCCGCAACCTGCGTTCCGTTGGACTGGTCGGCCCTGAAGGCATGGGTGCCGCGCTGCTTCCCGACCTCAACTCGGCGCTGGAAAGCTGCGAGAACGAGCTTCTCAAGACGTTTTACGCCAGCCACGAGGCCATGTCACTCCTCCACGAGCAGCAACAGGACGCCACGCCCAACCTCGTCCCGCCCCGCGCTGGGCCGTCCCGCAACGATCTGCTCGACATGCCGCAGAACTCTCCTAGACGGACGCTCCTGCAGCAGGCCGCGCAGGTCTCTCTTGCGAAGACACAGGACCACGTGAAGCCCAAGAAGTGGATGGCGTTTAAGGAGCCGCTGCGTCTGATGCTGCGCATATTCAACGGCATCAGCGATAAGAACGAAGACTTTTGGTTCCGTGCGCTGCCGTACTTTGTCAAGCGTGAACACAGCAGCGGCTCGAGGCTGTACGAGCGCGGCGACCCTGCCAACGGCTTCTACCTGGTGGAGAACGGCATCATCCGCGTCGAGTATGATCTGCCGCAGGGCTTCCTGTCGGAGTGCATCGTCGCAGGTACTACATGCGGCGAGCTGCCGTTCTTCTCCGAGACGCCGCGCACGGCCACGGCGGTGGTTGAGCGGGACTGCACCATCTGGGTGCTCGAGAAGAGCGGCTGGGCCAAGATGCAGAAGAGTGATCCCGAGGTGGCGCGTGAGCTGCTGCGCGTGTCGCTGAAGCTGACGAGCGAGCGCATGAGTTCTATCACGGCGTACATTCTCACCACGGCGAACTAGCGCCGGCACGGGGAAGACGCCGGCCGCCGAGCCTTGCTTGATGATAACTGCGCCTTGGCTGTGTATCTTTTTGTTTTTCTTGGTTTTTGTGCTTGTATAGAGTGAGTCTTGACGTTGATGTTTCTTTTTTGGGAGCTGAATCTTTACAGTGCATGATATTTGGTTAGTTCAATTCATGGCTGATCTTGGAGGCCTAAAGCGCCTGTAAATTGGTGCCCTTCAGTGCATGATACAGTACCTGATAGTGCCTACTAACGTGTTGATACCACTACCAGCGCCGTGGCAAAATCATGTTCGTATTCCTTCAGTACTTCAAACTTTTCACATCTCTCTTGCCACGCCCGAGTTGTCTTATCTTGCGACTTGAACATATTTTCAGTGTCTATATTTTCCATCAACACCCGTTCCAATGGCCCCGAAAAGCCTGCACGCTATTCTCGGCGGGACTCACCGAGTCCGCAAGCCCCGCAACTCGTGCACTTCACCCGCCTCACATAACCCCGCCCCGGCCCGATCCTCCAGTGCGCCATCCCCGCGCCGACGCACCCTCCCATCCCTCCCGTCGTCCAATGCAGCCGAGCGCCTGCCCGATCTCGGCCGTCCCTCCGCCCCGTCCGCACCAGCAGCGCCCACCAGCGTGCTCGACGCCATCCACACCGTGCGCAGCTCCATGTTCACGCCGCTAGACCTCGCCGCCGGCCCCGCCCGCACCATGTGCAGCGCACACATCGCGCGCGTGCTGGCCTTCCAGCGCAGCGCGCCGCCCATCGCCAGTGCCGCCCACGTGCGCGCCGTGCTGCCTGCGGCTACCGCCACCACCGCCACGCGCCAGACCGCCGAGCTGCTGGCTGCCGGCGCCATCCGCCGCGTCGTCGTCGTGCGCCGCCGCGGCGCGCGCTGGGAGGGCCTCGTGTGCGTTGCAGACCTGGAGCGCCTGGTGCGCGGCGGCCAGCCGCCGCCGGTGCCGGCCGCCACGGCAGATGCGTTCATGGCCTGGGTGCGCGCCAGCGGCGCAAGCGGCGCCTGCGGGCTGGCCTGCCCCCAGGAAGACGAGCTGGTCCGCGCGGGCTTCCTGACGGCTCCGACGACGCAGGACTGGGCGCGGCGCAGCATGTCCGCGGCGTCTGCATCGACGCCTACGCCTGCGCGGGGCAGCAGCACGGCAGAGTGTAATCCGCTGGCGCCGGCGGCGGTGGCCCGCGCGCCGACGGGGTCCTGGGCGGCTGTGGGCGGCGACGACGCACAGGGCCTGATTCCGTCGGGCGGGCGCGCCGCGGCGCACATGCCGGCGGCAGGGTCGCGCATGGCGCTGGCGGTGCCGGGCCAGGGCGGGCTGCTTCGCGTGGTGGAGGCGGCGGTCGGGGCGCTGGCGGACATGGTGGCGCGCAGGCCGTGGCGCGAGGCGGTAGTGGCGGACGTGCGTGAAGCTTGTCGCGGAGTCGTGAATTATGCATTACGCTTGTGGACAGGTGGGCCAAAAGTCGGGTGACACGCGGGGTTCGTGGGATAGTACAGGCGCTAAAAGGCCGGATACCCACTGTAAGCACC
>JAXHKQ010000415.1:0-19324 GCA_038407185.1 Chalaropsis ovoidea
CTTGGAGGAGGTTTCGGGAGAGGGTTCGGCTTGTTTCTGGTTGGGACGGGCAGAGAGGGGCCCATGTTGTCAGTCGCAAAGAAGTTGTACATGTAGGCTGCTCCGTGCAGTCATCTGCAGATGGGCTGCCCTGCTGCCCTTATTGAGCCTCAGCCCCAGCCCCCACACAGTAGTGGCAGTAGTCAGGCAACCGGTGTTACGAAAATAACACACACATCCTCACCATCATCTTGTGATGTATCCACAAGGCCTCAAAAAGAAGTTGGAAGGGATGGTAACTGGGGCATTGCTGCGTCAGTGTGGTTGGTTGCTTGTGGCTCACTTGACCCGTGTCTTGTTTCCGCTGCCGCTGCTTCTGCTGCTACTGCTGCTACTGCAACTGCAACTGTTTGCTGTTGTCACAGCGAGACAAGCGAAGAAAGGGAGAGAAAGAGAAAGAAGAAGAAGACTGGCATCCTTGTCCGGTGCTGCTGAAGGATTCACCAAGATGCCAATAGTTGCGTAAGAGTCACAGTTTCACTGGATTCTGAAGCAAAGGAAGAAGCCAGCAAGAAGTTTTTTTTGGGAGGCCCAATTTGCCCTTGTGGCTTGGTTAAAGACCACCCATAAAAACGGGGTCGCAATGTCCCAGGGTTAGGGTGTCTCTCTTTGAGTCGGTCACGTGGTCAGTGTCTGGAATGTTACTTACCCCCCAGGTAGTACATTTCACATTTTACACACCAACAAATCACCCCAGCCTATCCATCTCTATTCATGCTGCCTTGCTTGGCCTGCCTGGCCTGCTTCATCCTTTCATTGGCCGGCCTGTCATATAAGCCTTGTCTCGGTCAAAAAGAACTTTCCTGGTCCAAGTCAAAATCCTCAGGCGGGCCACTCAAGGGATTATGTTTGGTAGACACATGAATAATGCAGATGATCAGAGTGCAAACGAAGCGAACGAGACAAGCAGAAGAAACTCAGGCACATACACATGCACACACGAGAGTGCCTCATTCAAGCTTCTAAAAATGAGATCAGCTTAGGAACTTTGTGTTGCGGCTAGCTTGGCTGGGGAGGATGGCCATAGGCACGGGCCCGGCGGTGGTGTCTGGTCGTTTGTGTGTGGAAAATCAGGTCAGCAAGACGAACGAAAACAACAGCAAAGAAGTCAAAGGTCGAGACGCAAGAAGTGGCGGCTTATTTCGATGTTAGCCCAACACCCACACACTACACACGCCATGTAAGAAGTGCCAGAAACATAACAGGTATACGTAGTCGTGACGCCGATGAGGCTCAAAAGGATGGCCAAGAGCGCGAGAGGTGACCGAGAGCGAGGCATGGCAAAAAGTAAGAACTCCGTGGAAGTTACATAATACCGTCCACAACTAAGCCGCGGACCTCCCGTGCGTGGTACAGCCTGCATGTCATACCGGCCGGCGGATTGTTCAGGTGACTTGTGACACAGGTGGAGTTGTTGATCCAACAAGCTGAAGCTTGCCACGAGATGTCCTGCTGCCTTTCTGCCTTTCTGCCTTTCTGCCTTTCTGCCATTCTGTCTCTCTGTCTCTCTCTATTCGTTTGCGTCTTCCAAGGATTATCGTTTAAGATAAGCATTTCCCCCCAGGCTTCATAGAAAATTCCATCCAGATTCGTGTTCACCTTCTGCTATTCACTCCCCTTAGTTCCCCTTACATCACTACAAACCCACCAGCCTCATTGCTCACTAAAGCTCCATTACAGAATCCTTCTTCCAAATGACGTTTTGGGTCTGACAAGACGACACTAAGTTAGTAGACAACATCCATCCTGCAGCTGTAGTTGGTTAGATATTTTTTGTTGTTATAAAAAAAAAAAAGACTCGCAATTCAGACTCACTGCTAGCTTCAGCTCTTTGTCTTGAGTAGTTCTTCGGTTCTGAAAGTCTGGATTTTTTTTTCAACTCGTAGACCTTTCCTTTCCCCAAAACTGTTAGTTGCAAAGGGAGGAGGACATGAGACTAATCGGACAGCCTCACATTTCAGCGCGGCCCCTCAGATCACATTTCCTTGTCCCGTTCTCTACCTGCATATGAAGCCCGCCCGCCCAGCCTGGCCGTCCAGATAACATGTTGTGTTGCTGCATAGCCTGCATAGCCTGCATGTTTTCTCGTTTCCTCAAAACGGCGATAAAATCACATTTATAACCAACTCGGGCGGGCGTACGTTAGATTGAGATCATCCCTTGCCGATTAGGAGAATTACTACTTATGATGTCAGTACAGCTGAAGCTATAACAGGAAACAAAGAGACGCAGTTGTAGCAAGATATTGATATAGGCACGAATAAATGCGGAAATACAGGAAGAATAATTGTAGGTGTAGTGTAGTGGCTCATACCAGCAAGTGAACTTGGTGACAACCTTTTACGTTTACTGCTGCACGATTCAGTTTAAGGGTTAGGCCTAGTACTGCATCCCTGTCTGCTACACGTCTGAATTACCGCTGTTGAACTTGAAATCTATTGTTTGGGATTTTGATTCTCAAAGTTTCATCTTGTACAAAAGTTGCTCAAGAAACAACAGTCGTGCAAAAAAAAAAAAAAAAAAAAGGGGGGCTTCGATATACACTGGAAAGCAAAGCACCGCCACATAAGACGAAACAAGTAACGCAACCGAACAGACGCTTCAGCTGAGACGGTCCAGGATTTTAACCATAGATAAACGGCAACTTTTGGTAAACGCCCTCCCCTATGTTAGAACCCTAAGATATAACTGAATCCTGAAATGGACTCGACGCTTACTCTTTCCTTTTTTCCCCCAAGACTTCTTGGCAATGACCTCGAGTTACCGACACCGACAACGACGCACCTACTTTTTTTTAGGACTTTACTGTCTGATGCTTTTAGGTAGTTACTTTGAGTTGCATTTGGCAATTGCTCTCCCGCCTGAATTTAGTCCATGTTACACGCAAATCGTTCAACGACGTCTTGGGTATAATCACCATTCACTTAGTCAGTACCAGTATCAAAAATCAAAAGAACCCCATGCGCAAAGCAACCAAATGGCCTTGGGTCATGATCAGCGCCAAGTGAGATAAATGCCCATGGTAGTACATGTTTTCCAGCGTCTACCCTAGTCCCAAGGGAAGTGCGGTCTATTTCTGCTAATCATGTTACTTACCGTTGGCTCTTTTCACCATCTTTCCTTGTCACTACGAAATCTCACTTGTCAGCTTTGTTCCTTAGAGGATTATTTGTGGCTTAGTGTAGGGAGTAGGTTACATCCATACGGTGCTATACTAGCCGATATAGGCAAAATGCAGCAGCGACTAGTAACTACACTCTATAAGCTGCACTGCGGAGTGACAGACAGCGCATCACCGACGGCTTATTAAACCCAATTCAACATAGCCTGAAGAAACAAGTAGAGTAAATCCTCGACTCAGAACTAGATGACCTATTGTTCATGGCCTTCTCCAATCATACCATACAAAGTCGCCATTGAAATCGTACCAACCGCACAACTACGGTCGGATCCTTGACTCTAGTGATAACGAACTTGAAGTTGTCAAGATAAATGTATCCACCTCACTTCACTCTGTGGCGAGAACTATGAACTATGGGATTCTGTGCGTCAGGTAAGAAGACGGATCGGCAACTGCGGATGGGATAGATTGGCAACTTGCAAAGGCAAAGAGCAGGCAGGAGGCAGGCGAAAAAGGAAAGATGGAGGTAAGCAAATATGCTAATCCTACTCAAAGAAAATACCGCGGTTGATCAACACACAGACCGACGTGAGAGGGCGGCGCATACAACAACAGCAACAACAACAACAACAACAAGCATGAGGGTGCCATCACGCAGATCTTGCGGGCGTCAGACGTTGTCAAGTCCGAAAACAGGACTTCTTGGATTAGTACTGAGTAATCTTCCCCCCCTCCCGCCCAGTCAAGGAAGGACTACAATATGTGAATGCTGTGAAAGGGGTTAACTGATAATTACACGAAACAATGTTCAAGAGCCGCTACCAATACTACAGAGGCTATATCCATTCTGTCACTCGCCCGAAATTTTCTATTCTTTTTATACTTGAGGTTCTGTTTCCCTCATAGTGGGACTTGATACAACCCCTTTATGTGATTTTATTCATATGATGTACATACGTACGTACATCCATATGTATGTGTGCTATTAGCGCTGACCGCCTTTTCGAGTCTCGCCCTATATTCATGCATTATGCCTAAAGGTATCCATTGTATCATAGGAGCGAAGGGCTGTCAACACGGCGAGGACACAATATCTGCGGTTGAATAAATAACAAAGATCGATGGTAAGAGAACATGTCCAGCCAGCCAACAACCAGTCTCATATTTGTTTCGAATAAGCACGTGACCTCATAATACAAGAAGACTTCTCGGCCGGGAGTTTTGTCTGGAAAAAACATCGAATCGCGCATGATGGAATGAAAGATGCAGGGAGATGCCCCGTTTCTTCCTATCGTATTGGGCATCCGTGTCGTTATCCCTTTTATTCACACGAGGTGGGGGAGGAGTCTGGGAAGGTCTGTCTGGTTCCCTCTCTAACATGAGGTTAATGTGGAAGAAGGCCTGGTGGTTCTCCAACAAGCCAATCAGAACGTCAGTATCAAGCGACAAAGGAAAACAAAGTCTCGGGACAACAGGAACGGTAATAGAGGAGAGAAATAAAAGCAAGAGGGATGATAAGTGGGCCTAGAAAGCTTGAATGAGCGAATTATAAGCCTGGGAATGGATTGTCTTGCGGTTCTGGCCTCACTTGTTCCGTAGCAGTGACTGGCACGGTAGCATAGGTTGAAGATAATGCTGTATACACCAACATGTGCACCGTTGAAATTTTCCCTTGGTAGCAGCAGAAGAGGCAAAGAAAGACCCTGGAGGTCAAGAAGAGGCGCAGAGCAGAGACCATGCTCATTTCTGAATTTATCCGAGGAGGAAACAAATGACAATCAATGTGCCAAGTTTCAGCCTGTGCGGACAAACTTGGCTTGGGGTTGGGGTTTGTTAAATTTCGTCATACTTATTCAGTTGAGAACAGACATTCAATTCAATTCTACTAATAGCCTAATAGTAGCCAGACCAAAAGAAACCAAGCTATCTGTTTATGCATCACTAACATTTCAAACACACGTGCTAGATTAAAGGCCACGGACATATTGCTCATGTATCATTGATGGGCTTGCTGCCAGGTGGTTAGGAAAGGTGATATTTAGGAACTATCTGTGCCAAAGAAATATCTTTTCAGCACCTTTCTTGTTGTCATTCCCCTTTCTTGAAAAAAAAAAAGAGGGGGAGGGGTACAGGGCTTCAATACTATAAGCTGTTGCATTGTTAAATCAAGAACGGGGCGGCGTCTCTGTGCCGACAAGAGAAAAGACACCAGGCAGCGTCTCGCCTCAAGCACACACACACAATGTAAGACGAAAGTACAGTTGGGAAGCTGTGTGACTAATAGGTACATGTGTGATGGTTAAATACCACTGTGGCTTGAGGTTGCTAATCAAGTTAAGCGCTGGAGCAAGTACCGACATTGGGTAGTACAGCATATCTCTGCGTATATGTACAGGGTGCTGGGGCATAGAAGATTAAGCCACGTAGTACATAATAAGTATGTATGAATATACAAGAGAAACCTGCGTTGTATCTATATATGGCGTTGGTGTAGTTAGAAGGGGAAGAACCGCTGCGCCAACTTGCCGAGGCAGGTGCCCACACTAAGAAGGAAAGCGCAAACGCAGTGTCGAGGTCGAGGTCAAGGCCGAGTCCATTTTTATGTGGAGTGGAGTAGACCCACAGAAGCTGGCCCCTCATCCCATGGGCCCCATAGAAGGCTGATAGAAGGCGCCAAGAATAAGTGGAGTCGATGTGAAGGTTGAAGAATAACAACAACTGGATTCTTGCGTGGGCAAGTAATTATGGTTCCTTCTTTCAAGAGCTTCTTCTTTTAGAACACGTTCGTTCATCCTTTGTGTGGCCTTGCGCCTATTCGAGTTTGTGACCAGAGCTCATTCATGTATTCCGGATTTTGACGCCGGTGCCGTTCCACGCATTGATATTTTACCACCCATAAGAGACAGGTGGCAAATGAAGTGTTCTTGTGCTGTTGCATCATGTACCTGAAGCCAAGTTTACTTATACCATCTCCAAGCAGAGAAGCCGTCCAGTCCCTCGGTCTTGATACTTTTGGTATAGAAGGGTAGTCTCTTGACTTTACCGCTGATAAAGCGACCGTCCTGCCTCCCTTGGAGTTGATATGGAATATGCCTCACGTTATCACCTCACGTTGGCACCCACCTCGCGTTGTCACTGCCGCTAAAGACTGTCACTACTGAAATGTGTAGCACACTAGACTAGCATCTTCTGTGGTCGTTGCATATTCTTCTTGCAAGGGAACACAAGAAACCAATTAACGCGTCGGTCAAACACAGATCGTTCGAGATTGAGACACAACGAAGATGGATTTATGCGAGGGAGAAGATGCTGCTAGCCTCACATTAGACAGATCCAAAATGGCCAGACAAGGCAAGGGATCTAGAGTCGGGTGCATGTATATGAGGACGTCATACCACTCACGCATACATCATAAATTTCAAGTGGGGGATTTAGCATCACTTCTCTCAAGGCGAGCCAGACTGTTAATCTAGACCAAGTAGTGTAATCCATTGGCCATGTGATAGATGGTTACCATACGGATTCCTTAAGTGCAGCACCTAGAACTTGTATTATATTTGGTAAAAATTGCCAACATGTGACTTCAAGGCAGGCCAGGCAGCGGCCAAGTCAAGCATGTATGGGCAGATCGCAGTGTAGTAAGCGTATCGTATCCTCCAGAATCAATATTATGCAGGAGACCCCATTGCTCAAAACCCTCCTGCGTCCAGACCAGAACTGACTGCCCTGCTATACTTTTCAAACTACTTCACCAACCGTGATTTGAAAAACGGATGCCGCAGGGCCTCCGTCGGCTGCAACCGTCTATCGGGATTCAACGCCAGACAATGCTCCAACAGATCAACAAACAGTGCCAGATCTTGAGTTTCAGCCTCCTCCATCTCGCTTGCAGCCTTCATCAGGCGCTGACGCAAGTCACGTGTAGGTTTGACAACAGGCAGGACCTTGATCGTGGCATTGCCCAACACAGCATCTGTTTCAACGCTAATAAAGTTGCCCTTGTCATCAAAATGGGCGCCGGATAGTTGACCTCGCTTAAACATCTTGGGAGTAATGCGTCCGCGGACCTCCTGAATAGCCTTGAGCATCTGGTTATTGTTATCGCCAGTGAAGAGGATCTTGCCAGTGTACAGCTCATATAGTGTGCAGCCAATGGACCACATGTCAACAGCATAGTCATACGGGATTCCGAGAATAATCTCAGGGGCACGATAGAAACGACTGACCAAGTATGGAGCCACTTCATCATGCGACGTAGCTGCATCTGAACGGTCAATAGCAGTTCCAAGATCGCAAATCTTGAGAACTTTGCGGTTTTCATTCACCTAAAGGGGACAACGAGCGAGTGTTAGTTAGTTGGTGCGTGAAAAACGGTGGTGTGAAGACCAACAGACGTGGTATCAACTTACCAAAATATTATCAGGCTTTAGATCGGCGTGAATGATTGTGCAAGCCTGCATATGAGCAAGTGCAACAAATATCTGGTAGGCGTAGGCCCTTGTGGCATTGAGATTGATGCCTACATTGTTGCCGAATTTCTTCAACACCTCACGTAGATTCAGACTCAAATTCTCAAAAACCATACAGAGGTGGCCCTTATGCTCAAACGATCGCTCAAAGCGGATGACATGCTTGCGATTTTCGGGATCGGCTTCGTTCAGCTTCTGCAAGATAGTCACCTCGGTTAGACCGCCCTTGCGCAAGGCATCGTTGTTGCGGATGATTTTGATGGCCACAAGCTCCTTGGTCGTTAGGTCAATGGCACGGGCAACACCTGAAAACATGCCTTTACCCAGGGTAGACTGGAGTTGATATCGGCCGGCAAGGATGTCACCGATGCGGATTTTGTAGTAGCCGTCTTTGTCAACTTCTTCCAGAAGACCTCCAGTGCCGTCTGCCTCGATTGTGGCCTTTGCTTTGCCGGCCGAGACATCAAAGTCGTCTGCAAACATGTCATCCTCTTCGTCTTCATCTTCATCATTATTATTTTGGGGCGTGTCAACAGACTCTTCTTGATGGGCATGGCGAAGCTCGTCTCGAATTTCGTCCTTCTGTTTGTCAACAATGGGATCATAATCGGCAGCCGAAGGGCCATCCTCTGCAAGAGAAGGCGCAAACTTGTTCATCATGTCCATTTCACCGGAAAAGGTTGGTGTTGTGGGTGAACCGATTTCAGAAGTAATAGGTGGAGTTGGATGAAGAAGGGCTTGGCCAGCTTCCGCCACAGCAGACGTAATGGAGGGCGGGGTCGGTTCCGGGGTTGGGGATGCTGTTGCTGTTGCTGCGTGTGCTTTGGAAAGCAGTTCAACACGTCGACGTTTGCGGCGTTCAATCTCGGCTTCCTCATCGATCTGCACAGGCTCGGGCACATCTGGCATCTCATCTGTGGTCATGACGACATCGCCATTAAGAGCGAAAGCAACTTGCCTGTCCTTTGTAGAGTTATCGTCAACCTTACCAAAGACAGATACCGAATCGGTCTTACGAGAGTGATCGACGGAGTCACGCATCTGATTGTTGCGATGGTGCCAGTCTCGGGTTTCGCCATGTGGCGACAGGGGTGAACGACTCCGACTGCGGTTTCGCGCGCGCTTATCGGAAGGCCCGTTGTTGTAATTGCGATCACGATCGCGTCCGCCAGAGCGCACCGGGCGATCACCACGGTCCCAGTTTCGATCCCGGTTGCCGTAGTAATCTCGTTTATTGTTGCGGTGAGAGTTCGGTTCATCGAGATCGTCGTAGTTGCGCAAACGGCGCGGGTCTTCAAAGCGCCGGCCTTGATCATGGTTGTCCCGAGCGCGACCATTGCCGCCGTAATCGCGATCATTGCGGTTTCGCTTGACACTCCGAGTTGGCGATCGATTGGAGCGGGATGTGGCTGGGTGATTCGCGAGCGACGAGTTTGTACGACAATCGGGGGAAGCGGAGCCGTTTACGTAGCCGTTACCATGTCTAGAAGGGCGGTCAACATGAGTTCCAGTGGCCGAAGCCGAGAATGTTGAAGAAGTTGCCTTCATGAATGCACCTGCGCCGCCGCGGCGATCAGGAACTTCTCCGTCCTCCGAGGCTGGCATGATTGCTACGAGCTGCGATGGATTGGAGATTGGAGATTGAGATATAGCGTGGCAATGAATGGTAGGTTGAAGTCCCAGGCTGGGAATGCGCCTTTGATTTTCAAAGCAGGAGAAAAGTGTCAGTAGACAGTTAATCAGTCACGCGTTCAAGTAAGAGTGAGTGCCAACCGGAGCGCTGCTTGTGCTGCCTACATAGGGCAGAGTGCTGTAGTTGGGCGCGGGAGTGTTGATGTCGGTGGGAGAGCACAAATGCGTGTAGTTTAGCAACGGAGATGGGAAAACAAGAAGAAGTTGAGAGACGTGATGTGGTTTTAGACGGAGACGAGGCGAGGCTACTGGCAGGCTAGGAACCAAGAACAAACGGATGCGTCGTTAACTAGGGGTGTACGTAATATTCCGGAGATTAGCCGACATTGGATGCGAAAGTCACGTGTCACGGGATGGTAGGGCTGGATAAGGGTAATTAGGGGTTACGACTACCATTGCTGGTGTAACCAACAGGCTTCCATCATAGACGACAACATTCCCGCGTACAGCAACATGACCCTGGCTTTATTATTGATAACTATGTCATGAATCTATCCATAAACAAAGGACTAATCGACGGTAATGGTAGCACTGGCCATAGCTGTGCTACCAATAGTAACCGTGGCAGTGAATGCATCACCAGAATCACCTGGGACATGTCTCTTGGTTTTGCCGTCACTAGTGATGCTCCTGATAACGCTACCGGTAATAATGTTGTTGAAGGTATCAGAAGCAGTTCCATCTTGTGGGGATGCAACAGCAGCAGTTGACGCCCGGGCACAGGACGCAACTGTAGTGGCATCAGCTTTGCAACTATCCTGTAGGCGTTGGCAGATGAACCCAGCAATTACACCAATGTTGAGCGCAGAGCCGTGGTTGAAATCGGCTTCATTGCTAGGCGAGAATGAATTCTGGGCCCGATCATTGGATACTCCGAAGGTGATGGTGGGGTCGGAGCAAGTGCCAAACTGGCCAGTGGAATCGGCGCGAGCCAACATTGCCGGCATAGAGCGAGGAACAGGCTTCAAGGAACGACGGACAGAACGACGGGTGATTGCAGCACGGCAGTCAGCATTCTGTGTCTCACATTGAGCTTGATCACCACTCAAGCTGCCCGAGTTGACAGCCCGTGAGCACGCGTTGTGCTGAATGTCGCAGGATCGACCAAGAGCAGCGTTGGCCCCAGTAAACGTGTTGCCATTGACACTGAACGGGCGGTCGCCGGTAGTTTGTATAACGGGAGGAGGGGCGCCACCTAGACTTCCGGTAAAGGTTTGAATGTTGGTGCCAGTGCCGGTGCCAGTGCCAGTGCCAGTGCCGGTGCCGGTGTCAGTACCAGTGCCAGTGCCGGTATTGGTGCCAGTGCTAGGCTTGGGAGTACTGGTAGCTTGATTGGTAAGGCCAGTATTGGTAGCGGTGCTACTATCTCCATTACCCTTGACAGTATTGTCAATACCAGCCACCGAGAGCCCATCAAAAGAAATATCAGTAGGGCTTATAGTGCCAGTTCCAGTGAATGTAGGCTGGACATTAGCTACGGCGGCCGATATCTCGTCAGGGGTGGCATCAAGAACTAGCAGACGCTGCGAGAAGATGCAGCCTGGATCATCATCCAGAGTGTCACAAGTATTGCCTTTGCCGGTGGTATCAGAAAGCTATGAGAGTATGGTTAGCATCAATGTAACGAAGGGAATTAAAAAAGAGACAGGAAACAGAGGAGTAGACGAATAAACCGGAAGATTCCAACTTACATCTCCAGGTGTAAAAGTACCAGATTCCAGGGCCAGCTGAGGATCGACACCAATCAAGGCGAGCTGTTTGGCAAGCTCCAAGGTTATGTCTTTGTTTGTGGCTGCCGCGTTCGGCGACGCCGGGTCTTGATGCGAGCTTAGCGCGCCAATTTCAGGGTTCACAGCTGCCTCATTACAAGGCGCACTCTTAACACCAACGCCAGCAGTGTTGCGTTCGAGGGCCTGATACATCAAAGCACCAGCCATACCACGCACATCACTGATGGCTTTGGCATTGGTAAAGGCCTGATCAGCAGTGAGCTGTTTCAAGCAGTCAAGATTGACATTGCCCTTGACGCCCTCCTTTGCAGCCTCATTACCAAGGAGACCGAAGACAGGGTCAACAATTTCCAGAGGATTGTCGAGGTTCAGGGACGTGCGAACAATATCCAAGAAAATGTTGTGGGAGTGCTCTTGAGGCACTTCACGACCGATGATGAATCTACGGTCGTAGGGATAGGCCGTGACACAGCCCAACAGAGCAAGAAGGAAAGCCGGAGATGTCTTCATGATAGGAAGAGGTCGGACAGAGATGGGTAGCAACAGTATGGACGAAAATGTGATTATGAGTGGAATTATGATGGGTGCAAGGCGAGGATAATGAGAAGGGTAGCCCGGACGTTCTTTTCAGAGAATAAAAAGTAGTAAGAAAGTAAAAGCTGACGACTAGCGTCTGAGCGAAGTGAAGCAAAAAGAAATAAAAAAGAAATATGAGGCAAAGAAGAGAAAAAGATCACAGATCTTTAGGAAAAGAAGATGAAGGGGCCACGAGGACAGATGAGGAAGGGAAAACAGGAGAGAGATGTAGATTAGTAGACAATGGGATGATGACCAGATGAAGAATGGGTGAAGATGTAGAGCGGCAGTGATGGGGTTTATATAGATACAAGGCTATGTGACTGTCGCGCTGATTCAACGATGCCCCCGACAGCCCTCTGCTACAACCGACTTCAGTGTATGATAGAAAACAGTGGTCCGTCCACATGATACGTCAACAAGGCATGTCGAAGGAAGCCCCGATTGTAAGACTCTCCATGTACAGAGAGAATGAAATGCAAAAAACTCCGATCTGGCCTCGTCTCAAGTTTTCATGCGACGATTCAATACCAGGACTAAAGAACATCAAACGAACCACTAAACATTGCAGATATCAGCGTTGTGCTTCATGCTCAAACGAAGTTTGGATGGAAACTTTCGATTCGAAGCCAAGGTCGCACGCACCACACTCATCTCAGTGACTGACATCAGGCAGAGCATCAGGCTTTTGGAAGAAATGCTTCACGATACAGTACATCAAACAAGGTTGCAGTTTTGGAGGTGTTTGTAATTGTTTCAGACAACGCAGCCAATCAGAAGGAGCATGAGACGAAGGATGGACTTGACGTCTGTTTAAACATGTCAGATGAGAGCTAGTTAAGTGGGACTGGCCTGTTTTGTACGACACTAATAATGGGGAGAACAAAAAACAGGGCTGGGTGCAACAAAAAGAAGAAGCGACAACGGCAGGATTCGAACCTACGCGGCCGAAGCCATATGATAGCTGATATGGAGAAACCCATTCGAGTCATACCCTTTAACCACTCAGGCACGTTGCCTAGATGCTTCTGGAGGGTCGGCAAATAAATGGAACTATTAAGCCTCTTTCAAGATCTTGTGAAACATGGGCTGGGCTTGACAACATAGACGACGATGGAGAGAGCTGGGCGTAAGAAGATTGGTAGCTGCTATGGATGATACTCATGAGATGAGCTAGAACAATATCCTTGGTCCCTTTTCTTCATTTGCACGCCTGCATTCCATATAGAGCAAGATATAGCTGCCTGGTACTTATTTGGCTTGGGGTCACTTATGGAAAGCCAAAAGACATAAACCAAGTAAGTAACTAACTTTATATTGTGGAAAACAGTAGAAGCACGACTTACAGGGCAAATATCGGACGGCCAAGCTGCAGATCTAGGCCAAAATGAACATGTGTGGCTGCTTCCGCTTAAATGTTTGTGTGTTTCTGCACAGTAGGATGAGATACCAAACACCATATAACAAGGGAACATGTATTATTTAGTAGTGGAACCTAGACGGCATAAAGCTCTTGTGTCTTGCTTCTAGAAGCCTTCAGATATATTGAGTATCATTAATATGCTGGCAGGATAAAAGCCTAGAGTCATCAGGAAACAGATGGACACTGACCGAGCAACAGATAGAATGGAGGGCGCCAGAACTACTACCTGATGCTGCTCAGCAATAAAAGGGGCTCTGGGCTTTCTTTTTCTTCTGCATAACCAATCTTCAGCATTCAACTCTGACTTCTTGCTTTCCTTTTCCTGTCCCGCTATTCTTGCTCCTCTACAGAGCCACCACTACTGCATTGTTTCCTCCTTCCTCTACTCGCTTTCTTGATCCGGGCCTCTGTCAACATCGGCCACACATGCCGCCGTCTACCAGTCCCCAGAGTAGCAAAGATACCGCTGCTTCTAGTAAGCAAGAGTTTCCGGCCGTGGGAGCGACAAGTACACCGTCCCCCCCGGACAAACGACCCACTGTTTCTGGCTACAAGGGCTACATGAACTTCCCTTCAAGCACCTCGAACATGGATTCCAATAACTTGTATGAAACCCCACAGCGGTCTCAAATCACCGAGAGTCGTCTGGGTAGCGGCACTGATAACACACATGACGGACCGCAGAGCAGCCACGGCCTTAGCTCAGCTCACATGTTGCAGCACCCGGAATATGTGAACCAGTATTTAAGCTGGACAACGTCCCCATTGACATCGTCGTTCCCGATATCGGCTCCTTATTTGCCCCCTCTGTTTTCATCGTCGTTCTCATCCACAGCGTTGCCCGAACAGTTCGCTGGCAATTTTGCTTGCCACACAATGTCTCCAGCGCCTTCATTTGCAAGTGCTGAACGACACTCAAACTCTTCGTACCACAAAAGCCTGGCTCATGATGTTGCCAATGCAGCTATGAACAGTGCTGTGCAACAGCATACAGGTGGTCAGACCAGGCATGGCGTTTCTCTGTCTGTGCCTTCATCACAGGGCTTCAATCTCAGGGTACGTATCCAGCAAGTAAAAGACACATGAGCAATCTCTCTGACCTACTCTTTAGCCGGCCAGATTCCGCGAGATCGATGCCTTCAGCGCAGAAACAGACTTGGACTCCTCAGGCGTATACAGCAATCGGTTCGATCAGAGCGTCGCCTGCTACGACAATTACTCCGAGGAAAGAAGTTCGCCGGGCACTTTCAGCCCCAGCAGCCACCATGGCCACGATGGCAAAGTGTATGTGAATAAGGCCGTCAGAAGATGAATTGCTTTTACAAAATGCATGTGCTAACAATGTTACCGTAGTCTGCCTATAATCAATGTGCCCGAGATCACTACGAATGTAGAAGCGCCGTACCATGCTACGTTTGCGTCACCTTCGCGCCACGTACCGGCAATTCTTACACCAGATTCGTCTCCGTTTCACATGTGCGGTCTGGACATTTCCATGCACGCTCCGTCCAGCTTTGCCTCTGGTTCACCCCGTGTACGAGCCTCTCATACGCAGCAGAAGCAGCAGCAGCAGCAGCAGCAGCCTGCTCCCCTGCCGCTGCTTCTTGGTGCCGGAGATATCAAGGGTCGAGCCATGGCTGCCCCCTCCTGGCGCCCTGAAGCAACCAGGGTAGATTCCAGAGACAAACCCCGTTCTCTGTACCGCCCTATGCATGCTGTTGTCGACCAAGACATCCCACGCTTGTCTGGTGACTCGGGATGCATGCACCCACAGAAGCAACAGCAGCAGCAGCAGTTCTCTCAACATTCATTCCAGACATGTCCCCAGCTGTCTGTAGCCACGACTTCTGCCGCGCCGTCCTACACAGCCACCTCTACATCTGCCGGTGCCGTGCCCACGGCCTCCTCTATTCAGCGAATGAACTTCTCCGACAACTACCGCGGCGAACGCACCCTCCGTAACTGCTCCGCCGCTATTGACGACTCTATCAACTGCTCGCTCTGGATTACCAACCTGCCGCCGGCAGTCTCACACAATGAACTACTTTCTGCAATCCGTGGCATCGGCCGTGTCTACGCCACTGTGATCAACCCACCCAACGCAGCGTCAGGCCACTCTACCAGTGCTGCCAAGATAGTTTTCTTTGAACGTGACGCTGCCCACGCCTTCTTTGTCCACGCAAACCATACCGGCTTCGTGTTGCGAGGCCTCCAGGCGAGGGTCAGCTGGAACAGAATCAAATCATCGGAGCAGCCCAACTCACGCAACAAATCACGTGTCCTGGTGCTGACGGGGTTTAGCGAGGTGGTCAACGAAGAGTTTCTGATGCAATGGTTTTCACAGCGCTTCAAGTTTGAGGTTGACCAGATTGTGCCAATCATCGACACTGGCGTGTGGGCAAAGCTGGAATTCAGATTTGGAAGCTATCGCTGCCAGGCCGAAGCAGCTAAGATGGCCATTGCTCGTGAGTTTAGTCAGTTCATCTAGGAGGTGCGCTTTGGCATTGATCCATGCAGCGTTGGGGAATACGAGGGACCAACAACTGGCAGCGTTGCTGGAATGGCCATGGCTGTTCCCGAAGGAGTTGACGAAGATGGCACACCTCCCATTGAAACAGACCAAGCCGGAGTCCCAAAGAGCTCGATTGTGACGCGGGAGATGCTGGATGCTATTCGCGGCATGTGATGAAGATTTCATCCCAACAACATGGTAGGGTAGAAGTAGCCAACATAATAAACGCGATTATTGTTAGAATGTGGACCATGAGACAGACGTACGTGAAAATCACTCTGAGCTTTAGGATTTCGTAGCGATAGCTAATGTTGGACCATTTGTATATGGGCCTAAAAGTACCTCTTCGTAAGCCAAAGTGGTTGTTAGTCAGTGATAATGAGAGCATATAAAAAAATGAGTGGGACTAACAACAACTCGCTGGTCACACAATGCAAAAAGATGCTCACTACCAGGGTCGAACTGGCGACCTTCGCATTACTTGATATTCGGGGGTTGAATATTAGTACGACGCTCTAACCAACTGAGCTAAGCGAGCGAAGAGCTTGTTGCTTTGTTGAGTAAGTCACTGCCTATCCACCTTCAAAGGGGGAGAGACAGTGCCCGCACAAGCAACAGCGCTTAATGCCAGAACACAGAACAACTGATTTACTGCTCATGTTTTGGCATACCGGAATGAATGACCCTCACTGCACTCAATATACAGGCCTGTGACTGTCTCACAGTTTAAACTCCACATTTGTCCGTTCCCATCCGGCCTCGGACGGCTCTCGGGCAGCCACGCGCCCGGCTAAAGCAGTCTTGAGTCCGCGATTCTTGTCCGCACAGAGCTCATAGATGGTCGATAGATTGAGCAGCAGAGTATGCGAGGCAAAGCCGTTATCGACGAGGTCTTCTAGCACCTTGCTGGCCTGTGGATTGATATTGTTAGCTTGTAGGCTCCGTAGATGTTATGTTGTTCGTTGCCAATGTTCAGCTACTCACCTCATCCATCTTGCCACTGTAGAGCAAACAGACTGCTCTATTCACCTGCACTGTCTCGCTCATTTTGTTCTCCTCCACAGCTAGGGTTTCAAGTTGTACCAAGGCCTCCCCAAACTCGCCATCTGCCATGTTAGCTAGAGCTTCAATCACCTGCCTTTCATAGCCTTTCGCTAGAGTGCTGACGATATCATTCGCTGCCTCAGAATCACCAAGATGCAGCCACAGCAGCGCCTCCGCTAGTCGCCCTGTCTCGTCTGCGGCGATAGGAAGGGTTCGAATATGTACAATCGCGCCCAGGGTATCTTCCAAGTCAACCAACGACCAAGCGACCTTGACACCGATGTCTCGTAGGCGCGTTGTCCACAGCTCCCGTTCTGATTCGCTACGAGCCATCCCAACGCTGGTGCGGGCTTCGCGTGCTAGGTCGTAATAGCTCATGACAGCACGACGCATATCATCAAAGCCCACAGCCTGCAGCTTGACATTTAGCACGCGCAAATCCCACGGCACCACGTGTTGGCCTGTGTCTTGGCCGATATACAACGAGGCGTTGTTCAGGTCTTCCAGTGCTTTGACTTCCTGGGCAGCCACGTTGGTGGCATTTATCAGCACGAGGCATGTCAAGCGAATGTATAGCAGCTCGAATATCCGGCGGTGGTTCGTAGGGTCGATGGTTCCTGAAGTCAACTCAGTGACAGCGGCCGTGGCAGCAGCGCGAAAGTGGCCGCACGCCAAAAGCTCGGAGACAGGCGCATCAGGATGTGGCTGATTAGGGCTGTTTTTGAAACAGGCAGGGGCAGCAAATGTGTCGAGGGCGTTGTAGATGTCGGGGCGGAGAAGAAAAGAGAAGTCATTTGGGCGAGCGGGCTCTGGGGTTCGGGGTGAGCACATGGAGGGGCGCGGACTGAGGAGACTGGGCTCTGCCATGGGTAGGGTAGCCATGAGGAGCGGGATTGTCCGGCTGTTGGTGAAGGCGAAGCGGCACTTGTGTACAATGGGTAGAAACTGCAGAGGGCTTCAACGAAGAACAAGACCAATTGGACGACCAAGGCGCAGAAGATTGTTTGCACGGGGGTTAAAATGGAATTGGAGCAGATGTAAAGTACCAAAAGTTGAAGCTTGACCGAACAGAACAGGTTTGGCGAACTCCAAAGACGACGTCAGTCACCCACCTTAAAACCCCCATGCTTATGTAAGCGGCGCAAAAGCCGGCCAAGCTGCATCATTTAGAGCTTGAGCTTCTGTTTAATTTCTTAAATTCTTTGCGACTTGGATACCCCACGACAACGCTGCAACCCGCTGTCTCTTCCATCCAGCCATTTCATCGAATGCGCCATACTTCTTCTCATCAATCGAATGGCCTCCAATATGCACTCTCAACGGCCACGGCGCTCGGCTACAAAGCCCGCCCAGCCTCAAATACACGCCATTAATGACGACGACGACAGTGACGTTTATCAAGTCTCAGATGATGAAGACTCTGGCGCCGAAAGCCTTCACAGCGACGAACCCACGCCTAAAATGCCCGTGGCGCGGCGCCGCACTGCTGTCGCCAAATCATCTGTGGCGACGCCCTCGAAAGCGACGCCCTCGAAAGCAACCCCCTCGAAAGCAACCCCCTCTCGATCTACCACAGGCAAAGCTGTCTCTACACCCGCAAAAGCAAGCGCCACCAAGCGCAAATCCAAACCAAAAGCAACTCCAGCCTCTGCCCGCTCTAGAAAATCTGCACTCCCTGAGGATGCCAGCTATGACGATGCGCCTTCTAACCAGCCCGCCGCCAACGCCACTAACCCTAACACCATCGAGCCGTATCCCTCGCAGCTCACCAACCGCAGCTACCATGGTCCGCTGCGTCTTCGTCGTAGGATAGGCTTTGTACTGGAGCGATTCTACGGACCAACCCCAGCAGAAATCAAGACTGCGGCCGCCTTGATTAATCACTGGTATCGCTTCGACGAAGCACCTGTAGTGAACCCGCTCTATAAACCGGCTTGGCTGCCTGAAAGCTTCAAGACCCGTCAACTGCAGTGGCTACAGACATGGAGGTGCTCCGAGGCTTATCGACAGCAGAGGGGAACTTTAGACTGTGGTAGTGGTGCTGCAGGCCCATACCAGGGGTCTCTAAAGCACCTAATTGTTATTTGGGACAGAGTTGAGACGCGGATGCAGCGGCTTCAAGTACAGCCTGTCCCTCGGATAGTGGCCGAGAATCAAGACGAGGATGGCGACTGTTCACAAAGGCCAGGCTGGTTGCTGAATCTCAGTGGCACCGTCTTGAGTATGAGCTGGCTACCAAAGACGGTAAACAGCAGGCAAACACTGGTGGTGTGCATGGTGCCTTTTGGCGAGGGCCGACCTGAAGGCACGCAAGGAGCCAGTGATGGAGTAGTGAACATTCTAACATTCACGGGGCTGGAACAAGAGGACCTGAGTTCCCCGCCTGTGGTTAGAGAAATGTCGTTTCCTTGGGGCTTTTCCCGCAGAGTGGCGTGGTGCCCCCAGGCGCAGGACCCAGGACTGGGGTTGTTAGGCGTGTTGTCAACTGATGGCCAAGTACATGTCATTGATATTGACCAGATAGAAGGGTATTCAAGTGAGTTCATGTTTCCTCCCTTTGCAACATTCCGCTCTTATTCCCTGCTCCCAGCTCCTGTCTCCCCCCCCCCCCCCCCCCCCCCCCCCCCCCCCCCCTTCTCCCTCCTCCTGCCAGCTCTTGGTTTTCTCTCAATCCACTTCACCACCCCTCCTTGCCGCTCCCGCGACCCTCCTGTACTC
>JAXHKQ010000416.1:0-19172 GCA_038407185.1 Chalaropsis ovoidea
GACCCACAGGTAGTTGTGAGCTAGCCAATTATGATCTATTGTGTACATTGTACATGTACACTTAAACTTATGCATGCAAGTCAGGGCGTGGGGGACAATACAAGTAGGTGAGTATAAATGCACAGACAAATAAATGCATGTAGTACATAAATACAATAGTAATACAAACATGAATAACAGAGAATTGGAGGTCCTCTCCCACAGAACCACATAAGGAAGAAGTAAGTTGAGCCAAATTTGGTAGACGATGGTATAAACATCTCCAGCAGATAAGCACAATAAAAGCCACAGAAGAAAAACCACAAGGAGAGGATATGCACGGATTTCGAAAACAACGCACATATATACTACAAAGGACAGAGAAATAAACGGAGTTGGCCAGTTTTTCAGAATGGCCATACCGAGGAGCTAGTGGAGGGAATCGACAAAAGAAATTGTAGCAGAAAACAGGACGAGATAGATGTGAGTATACTCAAAAAGAAAAAAGCAAGATGGAAAGATGAAACGAATGGTTGAGAAGGAGAACGAGCGGTTCAGTTCAGCAGGTCAAGGACTGGCCAATGTGGATCGTCATGAAGTCGTGACCGTCTCCCTAGATTCAGGGACAGCGCCGAGTCCATTTTCACTTGTAGTCATGTAGGTAGACCATGGACTGCTTTGTGCTGAAGTAGACTTGTAATTCGGCATAGGTAGCACCGCGTCCACCGTCTGGATGTCTAAATGGTCGTTCTGCAAGTTGTGAACCAGGAGAGATACATCGCCATGGAAGTGCTTTAGCATGGAAGAACAAGGTACACAAACCCGAAGAGCACACCATGGACAACGGGCAAACTCTTCAGTTTCTGCTTTGTCACAAGTTTGGCATGTAAGTGGATGATGTTTGTTGCTAACACGAATCATCCGCTGGTGACGGTGCATACAATCAAAATGCACTTGTTTGAGTTTCGGTGCTGGCAAGGCAGAACCGTCTAACAGCAGATGGCCCGTTTGTTTGGGGAAATAAAGGGTCTTTGCAGGTGACTGCCGATCATCAAGCGACGTATTTTGGTCACTGTTTGGTATTGGAGAGTTTTGTGAAATATGCGATGGGGGGTTTGATGAAGCCGGTGACGGTTGAAGTTGGAACGTAGTAAGAGAATGAGAGGGGATTTCGCTAGCACGATTTTGGTCGAGGGTGGTAGTGATGGCTTCAAGACTTGGGGGTTGCACAGGTGCATTGACACGGATCGCATTTATAGACGGTTCAACTCTCTGTGAAGTAGACTTGGTTGGCGAGGAATCATGAGTGACCAAGGGCAATACTTCAGATTGCCCATATTTCTTTGGGGATAGGGCTGAAACGAAAACTCTCTGCGAGGGCGACTGGAGATCATCCCGGTCGTGGTCTGGAGTAGGTAGTCTTGTACGAGGAGCGTCATTTGGAGCCAGCGACCCGTTTTCTGACGACTTGCGTTGCAATGCAGCCCCAGAATGACCAAGTACGTCTGAGGAAATGGGCGAAGCCGGGGAACTGTATTGATTTTGATGTGTAGAGAGGATATCTCGCCCGGGGAGTCCACTGGGGGCCGTGGAATGGTTCGTTGGCAGGGAGGCTGAAGATGGGATGTTTTCAGTTCGTGATTGTTCCTGGCGACTACCAGTCCCAATATGATCCTCAACACCCGAAGCACCAAGCATGCCGGATTCTATCGTGGGACTGTGGGAAGGTGCCAGACTTGACGATGAGCAAGTTATTGATGAGTTCAAAAGCAGCTTCGGAGCTTGTAGTGGCACTTCTTTCTTGATAGAGCGGCGGCGCCAGAGTTGAGGATCAGAGGGTGAACTGTTGACTGGGGCACTCAGTGTAGAATGCGGAGAGTATACATCCAGGGCTGCAGACGTGGTTGGCAGCGAATTCTGAGCTAGATACTCGTTCACAGGTGGTGAAGCCAAGCTCACCGACATTGGCGTTTTGGGTGTATCCGAAGGAAGTGACGAATATGTGGATAGGAGATCGGACATTACAGACACAGGGCGGTCTGAAATAAGATCACCAGCAGCGAGAGTGCTATTGCTGCCATGATGGCCAGATGTGTCGGCGCTATTGCCAACCGGTCGCGGCGACTTGGGCAGCCCAGCCGAACCAGGAATTTGAAGCGTGTTGGAAGAAGTATGAGGTTGTGTTGCTTCTGTGTCCTGGCTTTGATACTGTGACAACATAGAATAGTCATATCCTATGGAATCGCTGGATAGAGAGAGTAAAGGAGTACCAGATACGTCTTTCCGCCTGACAGGTTCCTTTGAGGTGGCAGTAGCTAGCGTGTTGCCTTGTCTTGAAGTATTTGTCACGATGGTCGCTGGACCAGTGGTATCAGAAAGAGGCAAATGCGCAATGTCTTCGGAGCTGCCAGTATAGGCAGATATGATATGGGACAGTGAGTCGGTCCCAAAAGCATCCGACAGCGATTTGGATTTGGCATCGTCGGACTGGATTTGTGAAGTAGACTCGAGCTCAAGTTCGGCAGAAAGCTTCAGTTGAGCCGGGGCGGTTTGTGCCTTGGTCTGGGCCCCAGTTTCGGTCGGGTTGGAATACTGGGAAGTAAGAGCGGGAGTGAGAGCCGTGGATGTTGAGGAATATTCTTGAAGTGCGGTTTCGGGGTCATTTTTGGACAAAGGCACTGGTCGTCGTGGAATGGACATTGGGGGAGGCTGAGGAGCAGGCGCCTTTTTGCTCAAAGAGCGCAACGGAAAAAGCTTCGCAAAAGAAGTCTTTTCCCGAGGAGACTTTGGTAGTTTTGGTGGCGGTGTAGGGAGGAATTTCATGGCGAAAGGCGTTGCGGACGGCAAGCTGGAGACGAAGAATGGAGAGCGGAATATGAAAACGGTGGTAGAGTCGTGTCTGGAGATGTAGATGAGACTTTCAGGATGCAGACTTTGACGGGCGATTGCGAATGTGTCCAAAAATAGATGTATGAATGAAGCACTAGCACGAGCTCTCAGGAGAAAACTGAAGGTAGAGAAGGAGACAGTGGTCGATGATTATTACGAAAAGAGTAAAAAAATGATGGCTCAAAAGGAAGGGTGAACAAAAATTGGTGGCGCGTATGGAGGACGGATGGATCGACAAGTTTTCAGTCAAGCTTAGGTGCCGTGCGTTCGTTCCATGTTGTATTTACTTACTCAAGTACATATATGCAAGTGCCTGAGTATATACCGAATACTCTTGGAGCTGGCCCATCCTAAGTAAGTCGAAGGAGTCGGCAAGGCCTTGGCTACGTAAGAGACTTCCGATTGTGTGCATGTTTTAACAGCGGTCGTCATTTAATCGCAAAGGCTCTATATTTTCATACGTAGTTATGTATATTTATCTACGATGTATAAACATACACGCTGTCAAACTGATAGCCGTAGCACATACTTACGTCATCAGAAGTTGCTGTTGAAAAAAAGAAAATGAGCCTTTAGATAAAAACCCGTATCATGATAACTACACTACACTACAGACGTTTGCGCCTACAAGTAAGTACAAGTAGAAGTACTCCTATACGACGGACTGTAGAGGGAAGCGAGCCCAGGTGTTTAATTTCACGACACGCCGTCTCAGACTAAGGAAATGTGGTTCAATATATATTTTTCTTTCCCTTCACGTTGCGTTGTAGGAAGCAGCAGCCTTGTCAAAGTACACAATAAAAAGTAGGGAGGATGAACAAAGGAAGGATTATGTGTGCATAAACTTTGGCATACATCATGGTTATCGAGGTGAGGATATCTTAGTCATCATATCTGGGATATACATCCGATAAATGCACTTCAGTGTCTGGCGACCCGGAATCGGGATAATGTTTGTTCTCTGTCCCCATTGTTTGCTGATATTCCAAGGCCAGGTGCATATGTCCATATAAAATCACATGTCATATGCCCCCAATGACACTATCTGGTGTTTCACTATCGTTCTGTTTTGATTTGGGGGTTCGCCGGACCCGAGGAAATGTCTCCAAGCCGAAGAGTTGTTGTGCGTTCTTGTTGACCTTTTTCCCGTCAGAGTCGTCAACTTCTCCAAAAAGGAATGAATTGCGCTCTCGACTTGCCCCCTGTGAGTGTTGCCGCCCAGAAGTGCTTTTAGACAGCGCCATAGCCGTTGTTGTCAAGCTATCAGAAGTTATGTCCACATCGTCGCTGGGTAAGAGCATCCACGCAAGCGAAGACTTGGATATGGTGGAACGATTTGAAACAGGTGTTTCCATCGCGACGTGAGAATCTGCAGTTTCTCCTAGATGCATTGTTGCCTGTGTGGATCTTTTATTGAATGTCAACGTATCACTTGGACTGCTATTTGTCGCAGAAGTAGACGTGGATACTGCAATTCCTTTCTTGACGGATGTTGGTCCAGATGTAGACGTGCTACATGTCGGAGAAGAGTTGCATGTAGTCACATCTGAAAGATGGGAATTGCTACCCTGAGACTGTACGTTGTCCATAGAATCCGTATTGCTTATCGCAATGCCGTCGGAAGATGTACAATTATCAAGGCATGTCGTGTCCTGGCGTGGCAGATCATCATATTTGCCAGATTCCGTCGGTTCTGTGGCCATCGTTGGTTTTGTGGCCATCGTTGAGTCGTCTTTCAACATTCGGAGTGTGTCCGTCGTACTGGAACTGCTGCAGACCTCTTCATCGCTATCCTCTTGGAGAGCCACTGAGCCTACTGCTGTCTCCGTATAATCGCGAATATCGTCCTTGGAACCAGTATCTGTCTTTGACAATTGGCCAGTGGGATCAACAAGGGAAAGTTTGACACGATGGAGCTTGCCAGTCAGCAACTCAACCATCTCAACACTCTTTTCTCTGTCTTCCAGTGTTGAGGTGGAAATCTGCCTAAGAGAGTCTATGACCTCTTCGATAATATGGGCCAGCTGTAAGTTTTTCGCTTGCAGAGTCAACATCTGAGATTCGATGTTCGCTGACACAACAGGCTTGGCTGCTTCTTGTAGTTGTTGGACATTCTTCTTGAGCTCTCCCATGGCATCCCGCACGGCTCGGTTTATTCCAAGCTTCTCGCCCCTTTCGATCACGCCTCGGGCAGCACCTTGTATGAGTGCTTCCATTCCTCCAGCCTGGTTTATAAAACGAGAAGGTGAAGTAAGAGGGTACGGGCTGTCAATCTCATGGTTATTGGTCTTTAAACCTCCCGGGATAAGGTCCTGGCTTGCAAGTGTCATTCCAGAGGTATCTCGGACCATTGGCGACCTCATCGAGTATTTTTGAATTATAGCCGCGCCCCGGGATGGGTTGAGATGAAGCCGGAGAGAAAAAGCATCCTCTATAAATGTTTGGGGTCCGGTCTCGCCTGTTGGTGCGGCATACTTGAGCAAAAGCTGTAGACAGCCAGCATAATCCGCTTCAAGCACTACAAATGTGGCCATATTAAAAGAGGTTAGACATGACGTTCAAACACACATCTTGAAGTAGACTCCAGGTACATATAAACTTACACTCCCAGCGAATGCGAAGCATCATGGCCACACATATGAGGTCGGTCAGTTCAAGATGAGGATCTATCGCAAAAAGTGTGTCCCAGAACACAACAAGATCGTCAAATGGAAACTCGCGGGTGAACAGGAGGCGCAGCCATCGACTAAACACTCGAGATGTTAGATTTCAACTGTCAATAGCAAATATGAGACTTCAAGAATAACTTGCATAAGAAATATCTGTGGAAGAATACCAACATTCTTGAAGTGAAGCGCCAACTCAGGGTCCGCCTTACGAAGACAGACCTCGTGGATATACTTGCTCTTTTCCACTATCAGAGACCTATCGCTAGACTCGGTAGAGTCGTTTATTTGTGTCCGTGGGCCCATCGGAGTTACGGAGTCAGCTAGGATAGCGGGTGACTTCTTCACTTCGTAGTAAACCCGGGCCTTTTCCATGATGCGGGAGAAGATGGCAAATGCGTCGTGTTCCACATATAACCGATCAAGAATGTCCAACATGGGGATATCCGCAGCAGTTGCGGGTGGAGTCACGGCCCGGTCCACGGCATCCCTACTCAGGACTAGGATTATTGGAGCAACAAGTTCGTGCATGCCCTGGCGATAGCCTCCGTTTGTCGGATTGAGTTTGAAGTACATGAATAGGATGTCGGTGACTATTGATTGGACGTCGGGGTCGTGGTAGAAGGGGTCATCTGGTAAACGGCGGACGTCCTGCTCAATTTCTAGACGCACAGCCTCATCCTCGCGAAGAGTATTCCAAGGCGACTTGGCGGGTTTAAATTAGCAATCACTTCGTACTCAGTATAGCTCAGGAGCGGGCTGGCTGTACCTTTGGATCATCGTCTAAAGGATCAACATCCAGTGAAGACAGGGACTCTGGATGACGGATGAACTTGAGAAAGATCTCACTCTTCTTAGAGTATATCTCACGTGAAGCTCTTAGAATTGATGGCCAATCCAGAGCAGGGCGGTCTCCAAACAGTAGAAATATCTATGGTCGGCTAAATGTCAGTCACTCCAGCTAGCTGTACATCAAAGGGTTCGAGGCTGGTAGGCTAAGCCTCATGACTTACCTTCCAGCAAAGCGAGCGGTAGCCAACAATACACGGACTTTGAGAACCATTATAACGTACACCGTCTCTAAGACTGGCTAGGTTTGACCCACGAGCAAATGTTTGTCGCCATTTAGCACTGGGTGGGATGGATATCTATGTGTAAGTGGGATGCTTGATGCACTTGACTTGATGCATAGGGCCAACGTCATAGATGGTAAGGTATATACTTACCGAATGGCGTCGATAGATGCCATTGCACCTCAACTCCTAGCACTGGTAGCGATTTATGCTTGATCCCTTGGTATATCACGGTGAGCAGTCCACAAAAGGATATGTGTAGGACGTGGGATGAATTCAACTTCCACAGCTTGTATAGCTCATAAGGAGAAAACAAGTGGTGGCTGATGGCAGTAATTGAAATTAAACTGTTGGTAATTGTTCAAGAGACACACACAGCATAGCATGGTATATTTCATGGCCAGCTGTTATCAGCTGGTATAGCTATTGGAATGTTGCCACTCATCCTTTGTTTCATGCAAACCCTAGGAGCCTAGCAATGATTATGAACAGCAGCAGCTTCCTCTGAAGTCTTGAACATTTTACAATAATCTCGCACCGCCTGTGCCTTCTCTCCTCTACATGTCCAAAGCCCGTCTTTGTAGCCTCATTCCACTGTCAATATGTCTGCCAATCTCTTGGCTGAGCTCGACGGGTTTTATTCCAATTCTCAACAACGTCCGTTACCGCCAGCCGATAATTTATCCAACTCCGCATTGTTCCAGTCCCCTACAACAGCTTCACGAGATGACAATGATGACGATGACGGCTGGGGTGACTTTGAAGCTGCAGACCCGGCTTCTCACCCCACTCCGATTAGTGGTCCAGGCTCCAATGCTGCGCACTCTAAGTCAACAGCATTGCCGACACGAGTAGTGCGATGTAATACCTTCGATATCTTGGCGAATAACTTGGTGGACTTGGATACTGTCTCAACCACTCCTCTCTCGACTACGACACCGACGCCAACACCGACACCTCATGCCCAAGCCCAGTCTTCATTTCTTCCAGAACTCCAGTTGCAGCCGCAACCGCACCCACAGTCACTGTCTCGACCCCTCTCTCAAAATGCGTCTCAGGGAAAGTTGAACTCGTCTACCCAGATGTGGTCCCAGGCCGCTATTTCATCTGCATCACATGTTAAACCATCTCCATCCCGATCACCAATCATATCAACACCTGCTGAAACTCATGGAGATGTTCTTTTCGACATTGACGAGTTTAATGACGATGAATTTGGTGAATTTGAGAGTGTGGCGCAACCGGACCAAGTAGGCCTGCCGAAGAGCCATCCTACAGTCCCATCAGTCGATCTTCTGTCATTGGACTCGGAAGACTATAGTGTACCTGCTGCCAGTACCCCCGCTCCCCCTAACGACGCTATTACAACAAAGTCCCTTTTGATGCCGACACAAAACCGGCCGCCAAACCTGAACATGATGAGCCCCTTCCACATATTTTCGGTATCCGACCCAGCTTCGCCCTATCCATTAGCACCACGCTCACCCTCTTTTCAAGATCGGAATCCGTATCCTTGCCTATCACTTAAAACCCCGACTCAGGCTACATTTGATATTCATCAAGTACAAGGGGAATTGAATACTCAAAATGCCAAAAAGACTGAGAAGACTGAAAAGGCCGAAGACAAAGATAATACAGAGGAAACTTCGCCAGACCCCATCACTGCTTGGCCATCTGGTGATGCAGAAAGTCCCCAAGATGCATGGCCTGAATTCGAAGACTTTCCTGACGAGAGTAGCAAGGTTCCAAGACCACCCAATCAAAGCGCAACGGCAGATATATCCAACCCCATCGCTTGTCATTGGGACTCGATGGAGGCAATCTCAAAGATTTCCCAGAATCAGGGCCGGGATAGTGAGCCTCCACCGAGTAACATTCCCCCACCTTCAGTTCTCTTGGGTGTTTTTCCAAGCTTGTTTGAAGTAGCAAATGCATGTCTCTTCAAGCCTCTCAGCGGTCTCAGTAACGCTGCCAAAAAGGAGGCCATGGAAGACCAACGCACGATTGAATTTCTCAAAGGGTACCTCCAGATTGCCACCGTTGCTGCTCGGATCATGGCGGGCCGGAAATTGAGATGGCACCGTGACAGGTTTCTCTCCCAGGGAATGTCTATTTCGGCGGCTGGAAGCAAAGGTATGAAGCTTGCGGGAGTAGACAAATCCCAAACAGTTCGAGAAGACCGCGAAGCTGCCGACGTTGCTGCCAGTTGGAAAACACTTGTGGGACGGCTCCGATCTGGAATTACTTCGGCTAATGCAGCTGCTTCTATGAAGTCCAGTTCGCCTCTCAAGATGCCTGAAATCTTAGAGAACATGACCATTCAAACAGCCAAGGTTGTTCCCTCTGCACCGAAGGCGTGTGTGTTATGTGGTATGAAGCGGGAGGAACGCATTCTGAGAGTGGACGTTGATGTGGAAGATAGTTTTGGTGAATGGTGGGTGGAGTTTTGGGGGCATCGTGCCTGCAAGAACTTTTGGACTGAACATGAAAAGACTCTTCGTTCACGGTAGCAATTGATTTGTATCCGTAGCGATAGCTTGAACGAGTTGATGGTATCTGTTTGATAAATACAAGAGTACAAGTCGTGATCACCAGAGGACAACCCCTAGCTGCAAAGAGCATACGAGATGTTACTGATGGATACAAATAAAACCGCAAAAGCCTCATGTATCTATCTATTTACATATTTACATATATATGTATCACCTTGTATCCGTCCCGTCGGCATGTTTACCTCTGTGCAACCTCAAAACATCAGGACCTAGAGAAAAAGAATGTCCACCCAACACCAATCACGTGCAGGCATTACCGATTGTAGATATCAAATGAGGATAAGTGCTTATGTGGAGCTCCGCACATTTCTTCCTGAGCTCCGCTCCGTATACAGGGGAGGGGCATGGTTTCCTGCTTTTCCTAGGAAGCCAAAAATAATTGTTCTCTATGGCATCTACGGACAAACAAGGTCGGCTCTTTGTTAAAGATAACACCACAAAAGAACGATTCACTAGTCATATATATTCACACTTGTTTCTCTTCACACTGTTGGCGAAGCATATCGCGACCCATAACCGGCCGTTTGTTGTCCTTGCATTCCGCAATCTGTAGTTGCTTCCAATGTGCAATTCCCGTTACCTACTTGTTGTGACAATTGCCATCTAAGGAGAGATGTTGTTTACATTGGTCCTTTACAGTACAGTTGCCTTGTTTTCAGTCCAAGGTTGACTCGTATACATCATCGTATGCCTATAAAAAAAAGCAGGCATGTACACATGTCTACACGTAGATGTGGCTTTTTAAAGTCGCCAAGCCATGGAAGCAGCACAGCATTGGCCTCTCTCTCCGGCCGAAACGAGCTCACCAGTTGTGTTTTAAGCTCTTTTGCCCCTTCGCTTGGTCAGTTCAGACAAAATCAGGTCTTGAGATGTACCCCTCCAACTTCAATTCTGGCGGCAATGCACAGTCGCCCATGAAAAACTTGTGCTGTTAACTCAAGCCAAGTTTACATACATGTAATTTGGGGTTTGCTTTGTGACGACGCATTCCTTCGCTTGAGAATCTTAGCTACAAAAATAATGATCAAAAAAGGAAGCTAAGAACAAAAATTGAAGAAAGAGCAAATCTGGACCCCGCTTCACCCTCTCCTCTTCTTTCCCTCTTCTATTTTTTTTTTCAACATATTCTTCAGCTTCCTTGCATTTCACACCACACGCCTTAGCGCACCTGCCTTTCTTCACCCGCTAACATTTCCTCCTTCTCTTTCCTATTTCTTCGCCTTCCATTTCTCATATTTTCCCTAACTACCCTTTCCTCTTTTCCTCTCCCCCTCCATCATATCACACCTACCTCTTCTTCTCTTTCCACCTTCTCTCCCTACCTCCCTCCTTCTCTTTCTCTCTTTTCCTCCTTCTCCCCTCCCCTCTCCCCCCCTCCCTCTCTATTTACTCCGTTCTCTTTATTTCCATACTTCTCCTCTCCCCCTTCTACATCTCCCAACTCTCTTCATTTTCGCTCCGACTGTGTTTCTCGCCCTATACTCGCCGAGCATCGCCTGAAAAGTTCACAGAGTCACTCAGGTAAGAACTACATGGATTTATTTGCATATATTTTCTTTTCCCAGGTCATCAAGCTTTCATTCCCCCTCCCCCATGCGCTTGAGCCATCGCCACCCTCTTGAGCGACGGCATCCCATCACCTCTGTCTGTACTGGAGCCGCCCATTTCCTTCGATGTATCACTTGTCCATTCCCAACAATTGATGCATTACTGTCCTGTGATGCGATGCGCATTGTTTCCGAGGTGACCTGGCTTTTATCAGGACCTGAGATGTTGTCATAGCTTTACTAGGACTCCAGAACTACAAGAAGCCTTTTCAAAGACACATGGCTTGTGATGGCAAGATATGTCAAGTGATATTTAACCAATTCTTGGGTTTATCCATCGCTTCCTCACTCTGTCTCATCCACCATCTCTACCAAAATATTGCCATTGGCTCTTAACTTCTGACACGAGCCCAACCAATGCAAGCTTGACCAGTTGCTAACTATTTTAATACAGCGCTTTTCGTCCTCTTCTCGCAATTCCTTTTCTTCCTTCTCACCCTTTGTCCCACCATCTACCTATTCCCCGCGGCACTCATCGCCCCTTCTAAATCCGCCAATAAACATGTCTGGTGCTCAGGATAACCATCCCTCTAGCGAGGACCTGGTCGACAATGTCGATCTCCATGATGAGCCCCGTCTGGGTCCCGATGGCGAACCGGCTCCGAAGACCGAGGAAGAATACGCCCAGGCCCAGCTGACCCTACGCGCCATTGTTTCTGGTAAAGAAGCTGGTGTTATTATTGGAAAGTCTGGAAAGAATGTCGCGGATATACGCGATGAGACTGGAGTCAAAGCCGGAGTTAGCAAAGCTGTGCCTAGTGTGCACGACCGCATCTTGACTATCACTGGCGGATGTGATGCTGTCTCGAAAGCCTATGCCGCTGTAACCAAAGCTCTGATGGAAGGTGCTCCGGCCGTGGGAATGGGTGGTGTGGTCCAGAACGCCGGCACTCATCGTAAGTTTGTCCATTTTCAGAAGCGAGGCTGTCATTTTCTTACCACTTGCCCTTGGTTTCGTTTTTCTTTTTTTCTTTTCGCTAACACTACACACTCGGTACAGCCCTCAAGCTGTTGATCTCTCACAACCAGATGGGCACCATCATTGGCCGCTCTGGCCTAAAGATCAAAAATATCCAGGACGCATCGGGTGTCCGCATGGTGGCGCAAAAGGATATGCTGCCTCAATCCACCGAGCGTGTTGTAGAGATTCAAGGCTCTCCTGAGGGAATTCAACGCGCTGTTTGGGAAATTTCCAAGTGCCTGATTGACGATTGGCAGCGTGGTACTGGAACTGTCCTTTACAACCCCGCAGTCCGTACTCAGGGCACCGCTACTGGCCCTGGATCTGGCGTCGGCACTACCTCAAGCTTCTCGAACAATGGCCGTGGAGGCGATTACAACAACGGATCAAGCAGAGTCACTCGCACGGGCAACGGTGCTGATTTCAGCAGCTCTGGCCAACGTTCTTTCAATCGCCGTTCTGACCCCGAACCACCCCGGGCCCCGCCGACTCATGATGAGAATGGCGAAGAGATCCAAACCCAAAACATCAGCATCCCGTCTGACATGGTAGGATGTATCATCGGTCGTGCCGGTAGCAAAATTAGTGAAATTCGTCGCTCGTCCGGTGCTCGCATCTCTATTGCCAAGGTATGTACAATCAACATCCATATCCGTCTGCATTTGAACGTTGTTCTTTACCCGGATTAAAACACATTCTGACATTATGTAGTCGGCCCACGATGACACAGGTGAACGCATGTTCACGATCATGGGCACCGCCAAAGCCAACGAAAACGCCTTGTATCTTCTGTACGAAAATCTCGAGGCTGAGAAGATACGCCGCAGCCAGCAAGCCAGCGAGTAACTTTTGGCCAGTGACAAGCCCTTCTGTCTGTCTTATCAGTCAAAGTCTTTTGCATTCGGCTTCATAGACTCTATTTAGTTCATGGCTTTTGCCATGCCCTCTTCACCGCTCAGCCGCTGTTGCTCGTTGAAGTTATCGGTCCCCACACTCTTATTCATGTGTGAAATCTTTTCACCGCAATACTACTGCCTCGTCACATTATAGTCCCTTTCTGGATCCGATTTCCACACGCTCTTCCTATCGTCACTGTCTCTTTCTTCTTAACACTCATTTCCCTTCTTCATGTTGCTACTCCAACACTCCGTTCTTCCAAAACAAAAAGCCTACATCATCATCGGTTACCTTTCAACAAAACATCAAGTCTTCTTTTATACCCGCGATGAGGGCTTTCTATCCTCTGCTTCTTGCAGCGGCCCACGTTCACGCAACATCTTTTTTCAAAACTCTCGGTCATTCGGACTAAGAGAACCCGGTTGTTCACTTGGTCAACCAGTCGTGGTTGTTCTACATGAAGTCCCAGAATTGCTTCTTACATCTTCATTGATTGGACACGTCCATGTTGCTTGCTTGTGAGGAGACGTTAAGCCTCGCGGCTATTCTTAGTATGCTTTGTCTTTCTTCTTTTTTCATATATTGCAGCATTTTTGGCTGGCCTGCAGTCCTCTAAAGCAAGCTCATTGTGGTAGCTTCTTTTTCCTAGTATTGCCTAGACTACAGTTCTATTTTGTATCGTATTTCCTTCTCAGTTGAGTGGAATTTATGATACGTAGATGGTAGTCTGTGGCAATGTTCTATGAACCTGTGTATCCCAATTTCCCCTCTTACATTTGAGGTTGGATGATTTAGTATTGGCGGTAATGGTAGAACTTTGAGGGTTATTTCAGGCTTATGATAATGACATCAATGAAAACGGCTAGGTTCTCACGGGGTCGGCTCGTTATTTTTACTTCAAAAAATGTAATTAGAATTAAGAGGCGTTATGCTTTGTTTGAATAATACCCAGTGGTTTTCTCTCCCAGCTCAGCACCGAGACATGGGAACATGGCTCTTGTTACACACAGCCTTCTCTGCCGTTCATTTAGCTCCGCTTACGTCATCTGGACTCTGGCCAGATGGCCTCTCCATGAGCATGGAAGTTCACAGCCAAGTAAGTGGGTTCCGTCCGAGCAATGCCTGAACAACAAGCCGAGAGATTGAAAGGGGGATTGGCCGTGCCATCTGCTTGTCACTTGGGATTTTGTTAGACGGCTTTGAACATTCGCTTTTCTTCCACCAACATAGCGCTGTCCTTCATTTTTCCTCACCTCTTTCGATTCACTTCCACAGTCTGCCATCTTTACACTCATTCGTTTCTCCGTCGAATTCTCGCACTCTTTATACGAAAACAAACTTACCAAAGGCATTATGGCACGAATCAAACAGCCACCGGCGCAAAGGAGCGTATCTAGCGAGCTCCGTAGCCAAGACGAACCATTACTTGATACAGTTTTGGGGATCTCGACAAAGGGACGGTCTGGCGATGCGCAAATGGCCGCATTGGAAGATCGTGAGCCGGGCATCACGCAACTGGCAGTAGCT
This sequence comes from Chalaropsis ovoidea, assembly GCA_038407185.1. Lineage (NCBI taxonomy): Eukaryota > Fungi > Ascomycota > Sordariomycetes > Microascales > Ceratocystidaceae > Chalaropsis > Chalaropsis ovoidea. The sequence goes on from JAXHKQ010000416.1 coordinate 14,152, forward strand.
GTTGGAGGAATCTATGCCAGCTTGTGAGTCCTCCCCCAATTTTGTGATACACCGATAAAGAAATATACTAATGCGGCCGGTCTTGATGCAGTTTGACCTGGGCCTTTCTTCAGGAAAGACTGACAACTACTCGTTATGGTCCAGAATCCGATTCTGAAGTATTCCACTACCCTGTGTTCTTGAACACCATTCAGTCAGCCTTTGCCGCCACTACAGGGCTTATCTATCTTTACATCAGTACCCCCCGTGGTAGACCAGTTCCTGCGGTAATTCCATCAGGCCAAGTCTTGGTCCCTCTCTGTCTTGTGGCCATAACCACGGCCCTGGCGTCGCCTTTCGGCTATGCCTCTCTTGCTCACATTGACTACATCACCTTTCTCCTCGCAAAAAGTTGCAAGCTGCTGCCAGTCATGTTCCTACACATCACGTTGTTCCGCAAACGCTATCCAATGTACAAGTATCTGGTGGTTGCTGCTGTAACTGCTGGGGTTGCGGTCTTCACATTGCATTCAGGAAGCAAAAAGAAGCAACAGTCTGTGTCTGAGAATAGAAATGCGCCATGGGGAATTCTCCTCTTGTCCATCAATCTGCTGTTTGATGGTTTGACCAACAGTGTTCAGGACTATATCTTCACTTCTCATCAGCCTTACACTGGCCCGCAAATGATGGCGGCGAACAACATCTTGTCCACTGTTTTTACTTCGGCATATTTGCTTCTTAGCCCATGGTTGGTGCACACCAGCCTCGGCGAGTACCTGAACATGCAAACTACCGGCGCTTCAGGCGAGCTTTCCGAAGCCCTGTCCTTTATGGCTCGTCATCCTTCGGTGTGGCGCGATGTCTTGGGCTTCTCCATGTTCGGTGCCATAGGACAAGTGTTCATTTGTGAGTTTCAAACGACTTCCTATACAGCAGAACTCACGACATCCAAACACTCAGCGGCTGACACGTATCTAGTTTACACGCTCTCTACCTTTTCATCTGTACTTCTCGTCACAGTAACTGTAACTCGCAAAATGTTCACCATGATTTTGTCTGTGCTTGCCTTTGGCCACCATCTCACCAAAATGCAATGGGCGGGTGTTGGCTTAGTTTTTGGCGGAATTGGAATTGAGGCTTTAATCCAGCGCCGTGAAAAGATGGGCAAAGAGATTGCCAAACGGGCTAAGGATCGATGAGCTCACAATAGGTGGCTCATCTACCCAGAAGTTATACAAACGTCGCTCATTGCCGAAGCCAACCCACTGAATTGTAATAATACTTTGTTGGAAACGGGACATCGACTGCAAGTACGATTCGCAACTACATTTCAAGTTAATACCAGCTTAGATGAACGTGGGGCACTTAACATCTCTTGTTATACAAAGGTGACAGTGCAAGACCTAATGTCTTGCAAAATAAATATATTCTTCCTGGACGACTTTCACTTCCTACTAAAGAGGTCATGTAACGCAAGTATGCACATACACGTTGGATGACTTGGATGCGAAGGTTTATACATGAAGCGATGATAAAGTTGGCAGACTTTTCATTAAGAGGCAAAGGTAATCTGACGAGCCTTGGTACTCATAATAAGTATTTGTTGATATTTGCAATTGGTCTGCCATGTGTTTAGCGGATGGCACGATATGTAGTCCATGTTACACAGGATTAATGCGATGCGCGTATGATTGATTAGTTGAAGGTGTGATGTAGTCTTCAAGAGTCGTATACCTACCCTCAGTTCGGAATATAAGAAGGGTGCGACCTGCAAGGATATAAACAGTGGGTAGAATTTTCAGATCAGCAATCAGCAGCCTGAATAGCAGAAGCCTTTCACATGAAAAGAAATGGTCGATTTATAACGGCGACTGTCGGACCGCGCATGGCTGGAAAGTAGATACCATAAAACAAGGACATGGTGTTGAGCCCTTGCAGAAATTGTGGCTAGACAGTGAATTTACCACGCGAGGCGCAAACATCAAATTGCCGAAGTCTCATTCATTGAGTGACATCCCCGATTGAGTATTCCCTTATAAAAGTTCGTCAATAGACCTGACGATGGGAGTTTCGCCCTTGGTTGGTGGGCTACGAGGATCAGATATTTCAGGAAGCTTAAAATCTCGAAGGGTGTCACCAGGAAAGGAGACAACAGTCGGTGAAAAAAGGGTCCCGGAATGAGGTGTAGATGATGGCTCTACGAGTGTGAAAATGTTTTTGGCTGTAGATAAGACAGCAGGAACCTTTTCTCTGAGGACACCCCGAATGGGATTGTTGGTCATCACTTCAGCGCGTGGAGACATGATATGGATATCGTCGAGAAAATGAGCAGGTGTGTGCGAAACTACGCTGCTGTTGTTCTGCAGTGAAGGTGTAAACCTAGCCCTATTTGATGTGTTATGTAGTTCAGTGGTCGCGTGTGGGAACATCGGAGATGGCGGAGGCCTCGACCAAGTCATCGGCCGAGAAAAGTTGACAGTATTTCGGTGCATTGTCGACGCATCTTGGGTTTCGGGGGTTTCGTTAATTATATATGGATCAGTTTTTGGTTCTGAAGTAGGCAGTTTGACGGCAGGTGATTTCCGATCCTCATGATTAGACGTTAGAAATTTGGGATGCTCTCGTATAGCATCTTTGTCGTCGGGCCAAGAAACACCGGAAGGCGCAGATGAGGGGCCTGGGGCAATGTGAATGGTAGACGGACAAGAGTTCCCCCTGAGGTGCATAGCGCTCATTCCAAAGGCAGCAAAACTGGCGTCGTTCGTTAGTGGTGCTGTAAGGGGCTCTTGAGGAGCGGAAGGACCAGCAACATCGGCCGAGAGTGTCAAACGATGCTTCGTCGGACTGCGCCCTGTGCGTTGACGACGTGCTGTATCGAATGGTTTCCGGCGTCGCGAGATGTCTTTTTGAAAATCCTGCAAACAGTACATCAACTTCATGTTGGGTGATATCCATCGACTCTTTAACTGCGCAGCATGGTAGGCATCGTTGACAGTCAAATCAGGATTACGGTAGAGACCATAGGCGATGATGAGACTAGCAGAGCGACTCGCTCCTTGTTGGCAATGAACGAGAACTTTTTTGCCTTTCTTGACAAACTGATCGATTTTTTCGCATAGATCCATGAGGTCGACTGAAATATCTGTGTTGTGATCCCAGGGGACATGAATATACTCCGGGATATGGGACCGTGATGTAGAATCCCGCGGTGTTGTGGGGGACTCGGAGCTTGTCAAATGAAACTCGAACGCAGTAGAAAACGATGCAGTTGTAAGAGCGGTATCTGGAGATGAGCTTGAATCTTCGCTACAGTGTTGCAAGAACGGGTTGTTGACCTCACGGGCAACATTGATGACGACATCAAACCGAGATGCCTCCTGAACGTTGGGTTCTAGATACAGGTACACATTGTCGTCGTAGATAGGGACAGGGCCGTCGGGGTAGGTAGGGGACTTCAAGTCCTCGTGCTTTTCGCTCTCGTCACGAAGGTGTTCATCAGCATCGAGAGTCCCACGACCCGCGACCTGTGTAGTAATTTGGGTTTCTTCTTCAGGGATGGAGAAGTCCTGAATAGGGGGGGAGCTGAACTTTGAAGGGCGCAGAATTTCAGACAACCCCGACTCGTTTCTTTCCAGAACAGTGGGAAAAGTAAGACCGCCTGCGGGAGCGAAGGTGCTGGATCTTAAGCCTGCCAACATGTGCGGTGTGGAAACAGAGTGTTTTAGATCGCGACGCTGAAGTATAGGTCGTGATACTGGAGATAGGCAGATTTCCCGAGGCTGTTGGCCTGTCAAGGAGGCCGCATTCGTATTTAAGCTGAGATTACTCGGTTTTCGTTTGATGCCGGGAATGAACGGCTTGATGAAGGTAGGTGATGTAGGTTCTGATACAAATGGAGAGGTGGCCGTTGCGCCCAAAGGGGGAAGAATGGACAGGTTTTTCATGTTTCGCGCTCGACGAGGGGTCGGTGATGTTTTCGGGCGCGCACGCTCTGCCGCGGGGCCATCCGTCACGGAAAGCATAGATATGCCGCCCGGTAGACCGAGCTCCAGGGTGGAGAACGGTTTCATAGGCGACAAGACTACGCTTGAGTCAAGACATGGGACAGCGGAATCGAAGAGTGTGGAAGGCGAGTTTCTAGTTGTTGGGGACGAGTCGAAGGAGTCGGAATTTTGGATTGAAGAGCTGTCGCAATGGTTGTGTTGTGGAAGACACAGAATATTGCGTGGCTGAAGATAAGCGTCTTGCATGGTAGATAGTTTCGGTATCAGGGACACAGCCACGAAGGAGGTGTCTGTCGTTGTTGCAGTATCACGATGTAGAGAGTTGTGAGCATCCAGGTCAAAAACAGATACGGGCAAGGGAAAGTATTCTGCAGAAGGCCCATGTGATGCATTAAGCGGTATGTTGCTACGATGATGTGATTAGGAAACATAGGAATAAAAGAGTAGGATTCAGACTTTAGTCTGATAGGCGCTTGTATCTTAGGGTCTAGAAGGCCATTGGTTCGAATCCAGCCTAGGACAAAAGTACTTTGTATAACCCTAACCCTAGCCTACATAGTAGGATCAAAAACAATAGTTTTTTCTTCTAATAAATTTTGTTTTACAATTAATAATCTCATTTAGTAAATACTATAGAGATACTAGACTAGTTCTAGTGGACTATATACATTTGTTGGTTTTCCAAGTAAGAAGAGCAAAACAAAAGTAGAGATAGGACAGAAAAGCAAAGCAAAGAAAAGCAAAGCAAAGAAAAAGCAAAGAAAGGAGAGACAAAGGAAAAGTAAGTATAGGAGTGAGGTCTAATCAGAGTCCCTGTGTCCACTAAAAGGTCCTAAACTTAGTTTCCTTAATAAACCTTTTTTTTTTTTTTTTTTTTTTCAATAATCTCATTCAGTGAATACTATGGAGATACTGGACTAGTTCCAGTGTGCTGTATACTTTTTTTGATTTTCCAAGTAAGAAGAGCAAAAAAAAAGAAGAGAAAGGACAGAATAGCAAAGCAAAGAAAAGCAAAGAAAAAAAAAAGAAAAGAAAGGA
>JAXHKQ010000417.1:0-19165 GCA_038407185.1 Chalaropsis ovoidea
CCCGAGCCTGATTCACTGGTCTAGCTGGGACCGGATCTTGGTCATCATGCTTGGCTACCTTTCCATGACGGGCATGTCTGCGTTGTACTTGAACCAAAAGTTCTCCTGGCTCTCGTCTTTACTGAGCGAAGAAGTCGAGGACATTCTGTTCGAGGCACTCACACAGGCTGGCGGCATCATGAAGGTTCTGCTCATCATCTCCATCGAGATGCTCCTCTTCCCTCTGTACTGTGGTATTCTCATGGATGCCGCATTACTTCCACTGTTTGGGGGTGCAACTGTGCAGTCCCGCTTCGACTTTACGATGAAGAATCCTATGACGTCCATGTTTGTCCACTGGTTTGTTGGTACCGGTTACATGTTCCACTTCGCGTTGTTTGTGGCCATGTGCCGCAAGATTATGCGCAAGGGTGTCTTGTGTAAGTATCTGCCTTGGGGCTCGTCTCCCGGCCTGCCTCCTCTCGTTTCTGCACGTCACGTGACACTTTGCTAACACAACACCGGCACAATGCAGACTTTATTAGAGACCCGGATGACCCCGAGTTCCATCCTATCCGCGAGGTGCTCGAGCGCAAGTTCTTCACCCAGGTGCGAAAGATCATGTTCTCGGCACTTGTGTATGGCACACTGGTCGTGGTCTGCCTTGGCGGCGTCGTCTGGGGTCTTTCACTTTCGGGCATGGGCCTCTTCCCCATTCATTATTCGTCAAACGAGCCTGTCTTGGAGTTCCCCATCGACCTGCTCTTCTACAACTTCTTGATGCCCTTGGCCGTCAAGTTCTTCAAGCCCGACGATGGCATTCTGGCCATGTACACGTGGTGCTTCCGCAAGGCTGCGCGCATGCTCAGGCTCACGTGGTACCTGTTTGGCGAGAGACGCATTGACGAGGAGGGCTCTCTGCAGGATGTCGGGGGTACGCCTCTGCCCTGGTACAAGACTATGATGCTGGAAGTGGTTAAGACCCAGGTCCTGCCGATTAGCATGAACACCTTCTTCACTCGGGCGTCTCAAAAGCCCCGCCCGACCAGCGACTCCAAACTCCAGATTCTCTCGCTGCGCAAGCAGGACCTGGTGGCTGCAGGAAGACTGGCTCCCGATGGCCAATTTGCGCGGGCTCCTGCCTCGGATCATGTACGCCTCGTTAGAGGAAGAAGCGTCTTTATCCCGGTGGAGGAACGCGACATGTTGCAGCCGTTTGTGGCGCCGCCCGGCTCCGACATTATTACGTCGCACTACCAGCTGGTCTATCTCCCTCCGAGATTCTACCTGCGTATTCTGGCGTTCATTGTGTGTCTGTGGACTTTTGCTGCGATTACCGGAGTGACCTTGACGGTCATTCCTCTGGGCGTCGGCCGGTACATCTTCACCGCCCTGCTGCCGGATCATGTGCGCACCAATGACATCTATGCGTTCACCATTGGTATCTATGTTCTGGCCTCGTTTGGGTGGGCTATGCTGCGCATCAAGCACGCAGCCCGGCACGCAAACAACGCCCTCGCTCTGCTCAAGACGACCCTCGCGGACCCCGAGTTCCCCGCGTGGGCCCGCAGCATGCTTGTCAAGGGCGCAAAGCTCCTCTACACCTACACCATCCTGCTGCTTGTCTTCCCCGTTCTGGCAGCCATGCTGGTCGAGCTCTACGTGCTGATCCCTCTGCACACGTACTTTTACCCGTCCAAAGACTCGGGCAACCGCCATGTGATTCCGATTATCCAGACATGGACGCTGGGTATACTGTACCTCAAGCTGGGTAGCCGCATCATCACGCGGCGCTATGGAAACGGCCGTCTTGGCCGGGCCATTCGCGCAGTCATGCACCGCGGCGTGCTCAACCCGCGCGTGCGGCTCTTCACGCGGGCCTTTGTCCTGCCGGGCATTGTGCTCTCGCTCGCCGCCATCGTGGCGCCACCGGCGCTCATGGACTTTACCATCTCCACCAACGTGCTGGCGCCCATGTCGGACGACGCCTCCGCGCGGGCCGTCATGTACCGCATGAGCTACCCGCTGACGGCCATGTGGGTGGCGCTGCTCGTGGGGCTTAACGTCTTCTTCGGCATGGTCAACAGCTGGACGGCCAAGATCCGCGACGAGGCATACCTGGTCGGCGCGCGTCTGCACAATCTCGGCGAGGCCAAGGCCGGCCGCGGCCAGTGGCGGACGAGCCGCCTGGGATGAGGAGTGGCGGCTTGGCGAGGAGGAGAATAAAAGACAAAATAGGGGCTGTGTGTGGACAAGCCTGCAAGCAGACTGCACGGTGCCGATTGTGCCTGTGACTCCTGGACGGGCGGCATCTACATGCGTCTGAATCTTCACCATCACGATGTGTTTTGTTTGTTGTTTGTCTTGGTATAGGGGCGGACCAGTAAGTCCCCAGAAGTGCTTTTTTTCGGTTGGGGGTTTCATTGGTGATGTTGGGTTCTCTGTCTATTGTTATTATCATGTTTATATCTGTTCTGCTGCTTTTTTTGTCTGGGAGCTGAATGTCCATCCTCTGTACATCTTTTAATCTTGAGCGTTTTGCATGAAGCCAGTCGATGGTCGTCGTAACCCTGAGCCTGTATAACATCGTGAACCCTAGCATGGCGGGGCGAGCATGAGTCACGTGGTGATAAAATAGCCCATATCTTGTACAACACCATGAAACTGGTGAGCCACGACCTCTACTCAACCTGCACCCAGCAAAGCGCACCGTCCAATCAAACCCACAAAAATGGTTTACTACTTTACGTCAAAGGTGGTTGACCCGCCAGCCAACGTCTACGTCGGCAAGGACAAGTTCGAGAGTGAGTTCTGATCCGAGACCCGCCGGCCGCCGGCCGCCGCCGAGAAGAAGCCCGGAAACTGATGCCGCCCGCGCCCGTGCCGGTAGACGAGGACCTGATTGCCTACGGCTGGGATGAAGATGTGTGGTGAGTTTTGCACGTGACGCCGCTGCAATGAGACGCCCGGGGCTGACGATAGATACCAAAGGGTAAGTCTAGCGACGCAGGCACGCCGGTGCCAACGGCGCCACGTGAACGGCAGCAGCAGCAGCAGCGAGAGAGAACCCCCCCTCCGTCCCCCTCCCGGCCACCACAGCAAGCAACGAGCCTGAATAACACCCAGTTTTCTCATCTCTACCGGCCCCGCTAGTTCCACGTCGACAAGCTGTCCAGCGCGCATATCTACCTGCGCATGAACGACGGCCACACTTGGGATAACCTGCCAGCCGAGCTGGTCATGGATCTCGCGCAGCTGACCAAGGCCAACTCCATCGAAGGCAAGTGCCACGCTCCTCCTTCCCACGCCTGGTTCCCACGCCTGGTCTGCCGCTCGCTAACCGCGCCCGCCCCCACGCCCCCCACGCACAGGCAACAAAAAGGACAACGTCACCATCATCTACACGCCGTGGGCCAACCTGCACAAGGACGGGTCCATGGCCACGGGCCAGGTGTCGTTCAAGGACCCGCGCAAAGTGCGGCGCATCCTGGTGGCAGCGCGCGAAAACGCCATCGTCAACCGCCTCAACAAGACGCGCGTCGAGCGCTGCGCGCCTGACCTCGACCTCGCGGCCGAGAAGGACGCGCGGCTCGCCGAGCTGCGCAAGCGCGATCGCGTCGCGGCCCAGGCCCGCCGCAAGGAGGAGCTGAAGCTCGAGAAGGAGTACAAGGAGAAGAAGTGGCAGAAGGACCATGCCTACGATGATCTGTTCAGCGAGGAGGGCATGGAGGGCTCGAGTAATGTCGACCGGCCGGATGACTGGGAGGACGACTTTATGTAAGGCAAAGGCACGATGTGAAAAGGCGTGATAAATGTAGTTGGTATGAACTAGATATTAGATACTCTACAGGAGGGAAGATGAAATAACAGGAGGAAAAGAAGAAAATAAAAGAGCAAAACAACGCTAGCAAAGTGTTATCAACATGTCTCATGATCCCAGAAAAACGCCGTGTAAAAAGAAATGAAACAACATCACACACATCACGCTCACAGGCGCGCTCTCGGAAATTAGGGCCCTCAGACATTAGGCCTCTCAGAAATTAGGCACAAACCCAATCGTCTTGCTCTTTTCCGACATCTCCGGCATCTCCGCCAGCTCCATGTTCTCAAGCTGTCCCGCCAGCTGCATCGTGGCCTCGTACTTGAGCTCGCGCCGCCCACGGTAGTCGTGCGCGCGCTGCGCCGCGCCCCCCGGGCCATCCGCCAGGCGGCCGCGCGGCCCGTGGTCGTCGGGCAGGCCCACGTGCACGGCGCCCAGCGTGTCTGCAATGTCCAGCAGGAGCACGTCCATGGGGCAGATGTAGGCAATCTGGCGGCGCTGCGACCATGCCAGCACGTGGCCGCACACCAGGCCCTGGTGGCGGTCAATGACCCAGGCACCCGAGTCGCCGGGCAGGCCAATAGGCAGCGACGCGCCAGCGGCACTACGGTCCAGGCCGGCGGGTGGCGGCGGGATCGGCGACACTTGGTAGCTGTGCGAGACCGTGGTGCGGCCGTAGATCTTGACGCTGGTCAGTGTCGGCAGGATCATGCCCGTCTGCAGTCCCGACGTGCGCGCCATACACTGCACTTCAAGGCCGGGTAGGTTCAGGGTTGAGGCGATGGCGGTGGGCTGCAGCGGCAGCTTGTCAACGGAATGGGTAGCGTCGGCTTGTTTGTTGTCGCACAACAGTTCGATTCGCGGAATGGCATTTGCAGCTGGCAGGCGGTCAGCTTTAAACTCAAACAGGGCCCAGTCGATCTCGTGCACGAGACCGTCCTTGATGCGCCGGCGGATTCCACTTGAGGCATACACTTGGCCTAGGCTGTACGTGTCCAGGTGATCTTCGTCTGCTGTCTCCTCGCACGGGAAAAAGTCGGAGGGGACATCTTCCATGGCGGGCTGCGTTACAATGTAATCGTCGCCGTAGCCCGCCTCGATTCCCTTGATGTCGCCGGGTTCGGTGGACGGGAACGGGTCCATGCCCTCGTCGTCCGAGTCCGTCATATATTCGTGGACATCAAGCGGGGGCACAGTCGCGTACTCGTCTTCCGAGTCGGAAAACTCCATCGAGAACTGCGCGTAGGCCGCTTCCAACAGTGCCTTGTCGCGCTCCATGTCCTCGCTGTCTGCATCGTCGCCGGGTGCCGACGGATCAAACTCCATGTCCTGCTCGGGGTATGCCCGGGATCGTGGCGGCGCCAATGTCTGCTGCGCCCACACGGGAAGAGGTCGGGACTGATCCTGTTGCTGGCTCCGCTGGCTCTGCTGCTCGGTGGCTGCAAAAAGCGACTGCTGGTGCATGAACGAGTTCAGGCCCGCTTGTGGTGTACTATGCGCCGGGGCCGGAGCTGGGGCCTGCTGGTGGGCTTCATCTCCACCCCCACGACCAGTGAACGAAGATGGCAGCGGCTTACGGCGGACACCGCTTCGATGCACCAGAGGCTCTTGGAGGTCTTCGGGGAGGTGGTGCTGTTGCACGGGCCGCTGGGTGTGAGTCTGCGATCGAGACTGGGTGGTGCTAGAGACCACACCATCGTCGGAAAGCTCGTCTTTTTCAGCTTCAGCTTCAGCTTCAGCATTGGTCGAGTCCTGCTCGGGGTCATCCAACATGTGGTGCACCGTCATCCCGTACGGCTTGTTGTCGACCATGACCAGTCCACCAAAGCTGACTGGCGGCAAATGCCGCTCGCCATTCCAAGCACCAATACTAGCGCCATTGGTGGGCTGCACCTGGAAGTCGACGTTGCGAGCCTTGTCCTCGTCTTGATCATTTTCGTGGCGGTTGCTTCGACGCGGCGCAGCGTTGTGCGAGCGCACAATCTTGCCGCTGCGCACTTTCAGGCCAAAGCCCATGCCGGTCTCGTCGTCGAAGAGATCGCCCAGCTTGCACTTGAGAATGGCCTTGACCTTGCTGACTGAGGAGCACACAATAAGAACAACGGGCTTTGTCTTGTTAGGACTGGGCCCCATTGACTCGAGCGAGATCTCCACAGTTTCAGCATGCTTGCGGTAAAACTGTTTCAAGGCATGGTTGATCTGATGCATGAGGACATTGTTCCATGTGTTGGTTACCTCGGTGGGGAGAGGCACTTGGACTTGGTTGTACAAGCGAAGCTTGGGCTTTAAGGAAGCGGGTCGCGGAGCTTGCGCTGGTGCTGGAACAGGGGGCGGGGCCGACCTTGGTGCCGGTACAGCCATAGGCGATGCTGTCGGCATAGGTGGTGCTGTCGGCATAGGCGCGGGTGCGGCTCTGGGTGCACCAGACATCACCGAGGCAAGGTCGGGGGCAGAACGGGCTGTATAAAGATGGTTAGTATTGGTCAAGGCCGTACTGGGAAAAGCGGTTCACATACCAGGCTTGGGTGACTTTTGTCGGTATTGGGCATCAACAAATTGCTTGCCAAAGGCTTCGATTTGCTTCTGCTTTGCCGTCTCTGAGCCGCCGTAGGAGCCCCATCGAGGGCCAGACTCGGTGGTGCTTGGGGAGTTGGCGGCCCGTTTCATCTTTCGGGGGTTGATCGCAGGCTTCACGGCAGTCTCGCTGCTGTCGATAGTGGGCTCAGCGTTACTGGTGGTGTCCAGGGCACTGCAGGCCTCGAGATAGCCAGTAACCTTGGTGCGCACGGAGCTTAGTAGATCAGTGCCAGTGGTCTGGCCTGTGAGTTCCTGGTCAACAGCTCCCCACAGACACTGCACAGCCTTCATGAAGAGTGTGCCGCAGCGAATAGCGAGCTGGTCGACAATGGATTCGGGAATAGAAGGGGCGCCCTCGACGACCAGATTCTCCGGCTTGGTCCACATTCCAATGGACAGCAACATGACAGCCAGCGAGTACAGATCCAGCACGCGCAAGTCGGAGCACTGGACGAGCGGCGAGTGCGGGGTCACGCGCGGATCTAAGGGGTGGCGGTAGATGGGGTTGGCAGTGGCGACAGTGCTGGGGTCGACCAGGCCGGTGTTAGACCACGAGGGAAACAGCTCAAAGGCAGAGATGAGCGGGCGGCGGATGTCGACCTGGACACTGGAGGTGGTCGGGCGAGTGTGGGTGTTGCCGAACCAGATGTTGCAATCAAGCACGGCGCCGTGTGTGATGTTCCGTGAGTGCATGTCGAAGATGGTGTGGGCCATGTTGTGGGCCAGACGGAACTTGGCCTCCAGCGGAGGCTCGAAGTCTGGGCGGGAGAGAAGATCACTGAGCGTGCGGATGCTGCTCGCGGGGTTGTGGGTGTCGCTCTCCAGGTGGACGGGGTTAAAGGCGGGCGGGAACTGGTAGACCAGGCCTAGGCGAGAAGTTGACATGTCGTCAAAGTAGCCGAGCAGCTTGGGCAGACCCGACCATGTGGTTCGTTGGCGAGCATGCTCCTGCAGGCCTGTGTAGAGCTGTTCCAGGGTGCCCTGAGGCGGGCTGATTCCCGTGGTGGAATAGATCTGGTCAAAGGTAGAGAACTCGAGCAGGAGCGGCTTCCACGGCTGGTTGCTAGGTGTCTCAGGCTCGTTGAGAATGCCGGCCAGGACGTCGTGGTTCATGAATACGATTCCGTCGGAGAGCGTGGAGGTGGCAGAGCTGGCACCCATGGCCGATGACTCCATGCGCAGCGATGCCAGGGTGGTGAGCGACGAGGGGTCGATTTTTTTCGGCGGCTTGAGCGCCGGCTTGCTGGTCTCGTCGGAGGCCATGTGCAGGGCGGAGGAGGTCTGGCTCTTGCCGGCGGGCGGCAGATTGGTGGTGCGGGGAGGCGCGGACGCAGACGCGGACGAGCGGGCGCGCGACAGGTCAAAGAGCGTGTCGATGGACGTGGTCAGATCGTGGACCAGGTTCTCAAAGTGGCTCTTGTCCCACTCGACGACGGGCGTCTTGCTGTCACCGGCTGCGGCGATGGCGCGGGCCGAGGCGGGCGGGGCGCCGGCCATGATGCGGCGGGAGCTCTGCCACATGGGCTCGGCCTCGTTGAGAATGTCCTTGATGGTGGACATGACGCTGGCGACAACCTCGGCAAGTCCAGCCTTGGATAGATCCTCGTCGATATCAGAGTTCTGGTCGGGGTTGGTCCATTCGACGCCCCAGCTGACGAGGCGGTCCTTTTGGATCTTGAGCTTGCGGTGCAGGGCCTTGATATCGGGGTTCTCGCTGCTCTGGACAGGGTCCTTGATGAGGAAGTCGGTGGATTTCTTGGTGTCGTTGTAGAGATTGCTGAGTCGGTTGCGGAAGGGCACTGAGTCCCCTCCTCTAATAAAGTCGGCCATGATGAGGCGGGAGGGAGGCTGGACGGCTTTTCCTAATAAATGATTGCGGCCCGGCTCACGACGATGCAGTGGAAGACAAAGGACAAAGGCCCAACAATGGCAGAAAAATCAAGCCTGCACTTATGAGGGCGCAGCTTCAGCCATCAGTGTGTAGTGTGTAGTGGTGACAGGCTGCAGGATAAAAGCTGTTATACAGACGCCTGGTGATGGTTGGACTGGGGTTCGGGATGTTGGGGTGGGGCCCATTTTGATGTCAGTGTGCAGTTTATCTTGGTGCCTAGGAGTCCAGCTTAGTTGTGCCACAGTCGGCTCCACTTTTAGCCGCACACGAGCTGTGGAGCTGTGGCGCATGCCGGTAAAACCGTGTGTGGGCGGATATAGCATCCGTGGGTGTGGCTGACAAGTGTGGCTCAGGCACCAAAGCTGACGGACTTAACAGTAAAACATGTTGACTTTTCTCTAGTTTTCTCCTGGGCTGGCTGCCTAGAGTAGATCCCCCTACATTAATGCATGGACCTGTTTTACTTGCACAGGCAGAACTGCTCTCTTCTCAGCCTGTGATCTGATGTGCCTTGCTGGAGGGACAGGCAGCGACTTGGTCTTGGGTACACTTCAGCCTTGGTCTCAGGTACACTTCAGCCTTGGTCTTGAGTACACTTCAGCCTTGGTACACTTGTACACTTCTGTCCTTCAGCCTCACAACTTCTCTCTAGAAGAGGCAACAGAAACCCTCAAGAACACTGCCCAGATTCTACAACACCCAGCTAGCCCACAATAGCCGAGCTTCCAATTCCATAATGCCAGCATCGCATCAACCGAGACTCACTCCTCCCACCGCTTTGTGTCACCTCACCCATCTTGTCTTCTCTCCATGTCGAGTCTCCGCTGATTGCTCGCCACCACGGCTCAGTGTAGTATTTTTGATCGTGCCCCGAGTAGATCTTCATGTGGCATATGTTCTACATGTACTCCACCACAGTCTGTGTGGTTAACAACAAACTCCAAATGTTTGCCTCAAGCCGCAAATCACCGAGTCAATCAAGTCAAGTCCGTGATATCTAACCCTCGCCATCTTCGCAAACCCTAATCACAGCACAGTCATCACGAACTCCACTTATTTCAACCTCATTTCTGTCACACCCGTCTTTCTTCGCTCCATAACCTCACTACAGCATTCATCTCATCACCCCACCATCACACCGCCCCACCATCACTTCCACCCCAAGCCATGACTCGCTTCAGACCATGCATCGACCTGCACGCCGGCCAGGTCAAGCAGATTGTCGGCGGGACGCTTGACAGCAGCACCAGCACACTCCAGACCAACTTCGTCTCGCCTCACCCGCCGGCGCATTTCTCAGAGCTGTACAGAGACAGCAGGCTGAGCGGGGCACACGTCATCATTCTCGGGCCGGGCAACACCGAGGCTGCAAAGGAGGCGCTGGCTGCCTGGAAGGGCGGCCTGCAGGTGGGAGGCGGCATCTCGGACAAGAACGCAGCCGAGTGGATAGACGCGGGCGCCGAAAAGGTGAGGAGGGCCAGATGAGGACGACCGTCAAGAGCAAGACAGCTTTCAACGGCCAAGGAAACACAGGCGGACTGCTTCCTTATACACCAACAAAAAAGGAGAACGCCTTGGCTGACTACAACCACCATCGACAGGTCATCATCACGAGCTACCTGTTCCCCGAGGGCAAGTTCAGCCAGGCCCGGCTCGATGCAGTGCTCGCAGCGCTAGGCAACGACAAGTCCAAGCTCGTTATTGACCTCAGCTGTCGCCGTACTGGCGACAACAGCTGGCACGTTGCCATGAACAAGTGGCAAACTCTCACTGACATGGAAGTCAACCAAGGTACGTCTACGTGCAAGGAAGCAGAGGGATGTACAATAGAATACTGCAAGAAAGAGGTGCTAAGTACAGTTCTCATGTATACAGAATCCATCTCAGCCCTAGAGCCATACTGCTCCGAGTTCCTCATCCACGCAGCCGATAACGAGGGCCTGCAAAAGGGCGTCGACGAGACGCTTGTACAGAGATTGGCCGAGTGGTGCTCGATTCCTGTAACGTACGCGGGTGGCGGCCGTAACCTGGACGACCTGGAGTTGGTCAAACGGCTTAGCGCGGGCAAGGTGGATTTGACGATTGGTAGCGCGCTTGACTGCTTCGGCGGCTCGGGGGTGAAGCTGGAAGAGTGCGTGGCCTGGAACCAGGCACAGGAGTAAGGCGGGGGGCGGGGGTGGGGAGAGAGGCAGGAAACCAAAAGAGGAGGGTGGACGAGGGGAGGGGAGACCGGAAAGCATGTGTGTAGCGAGGTAGTCGTCGCACAAATAGGCGCACACAGTGGGACTGCTGCATGACTGACCGTTTGCCAGTTCTATCCCCGTATCCTCTCCTCTGCCTCTGCCCCTGCTTCTATTTATAGCAACGGTCTCTGGCCCTCGGATAAAGTGAAGCTACCCGTTTGACACATGCGCTTTCTGTGTCTGTCCTGTGTCCGGCGTCCTCTGTGTCTGTCCGGCGTCCTCTGTCCGTCCCCTCGTTACCAACTCCTCAGATAGAGACATGGCAGGGCGCTTAGCGTGCTGTGGCTTGCTACTGAGGCGACTTGATCTGAAGAGGAGCCCCTGCATGAAGCAAGTGGGCTTGTCGTGTTGCAGCTGCAGGCTCCCGCCAGAAGCAAACAGAAGAGAAAGGGATGAGTGTGTTTGTGCTCACGTGACTCGAGGGTGTTCTGCATAGAAACGACCCGAGTCAGGAACAACAGAATAGGGACATGTGAACAAACAACACACTTGTGCTAGCAATGTGATTGGTTTGTGATTCAATTTATGACATATCACAAAGGGTAAAGGGACCCCCATTGTGCTGTTGTCTGGGCCCGGGACTTGAGGGGGAGAGGCACAAGTCGCGTGCCAGATATCCTTCATAAGACATGAAGGGCACCACTAAGAACGTGCGGACTGCAACATCGACATCAACAAACAACGCACAGCACACAGCACACAGCACACAGCATACAATGCCTTGTATGCAGTTCGCCTGTGTCAGAGAGAGTCGCCCACCACATGCATGCACAAACACAAACAGACCAGAGGACACTAGTACATCAACAAGTACATTGTACATTGTGCATGTCTACCCAACCGGCCAATCCGACGTCCAGGGCAGTATGGGCACAGCAGCATGTCAACAAGGGATGAAAAGAGAACAAAGTAGAAAAAAACTCTCGCTCCAGGCCTGCGCAGGCTTTTCTAGTCGAGTGGGCGAGAAGCAGGGCATAGCAGCGGTACGTACTTATTGCTAATTAGTGACATGGTATTAAGAAGGGTCTGGGCGGTGCCTGCAAGCCATCTAACCTGTGGCATCATAGCTTTTGTTGTTTGAGTGGCAAATCCAATCCAAGCCAGTCCAACTGTTGATTGCTGTTGTCCTGCATATCAGACTGACTCGTCTAGCAGACTGACGTCTCACGATCAGTTGCCTAGCTGATATGAATGCAGCACAGCACAGCACGTCGCATTTACGCTGCACTCTGAAACCCAGCTTGCTCTGATAGGGTTGCATCAACCCAGAAGTAAACAGCAACGGCGACAAGGCAATAGGCAAGAGCGAGGGAGTAAAAAGGGTTAAAGTCTGCACCACATTTAAGCCCTGCTTGTCCAATCACGGGGCGTTGTCGATCTCGGCCCTGAGCCTTTTGCCTCCTAGCACTGGCAAAAGGAGTCGTAGCTCTCCTGGCTCGCTGCAGTTGCCCCTGACAACGGCCCCGGTGGCCTGTCCGCTGCCCTTTCCCTTTTCTTGCATCCTCCATGAAAGAGCTTTGGTGGCCTCCATTTTAACGAGAAAGAGGAGATAGAGGATCCTGGGAGCAGCAGAAAAAGGAAAGACAGGCCCTTGTTACCTGGCAAGAATGGGCCTAGAAGCAGGTGTGTATTTGGCAGCCAGTGTCTATCTGAGACGCAGCATGCACGACCTGGCCGGCAGCTGTGTGATTTCTGCACCGCAGCACGTGCAAATCTCCGTCGTGGCCTGTTTGTTTACATCGCTGCTGCCCCACCAATGGCCTTGAGGTGCAACTTCACTCTGCAACTGCGCCAGAATCGCCAGCCAGCACCACGCAGGAACCCAGACGAGAAAGGGCACCCACGAGAAAAAGGAAAGAACCTCTGGCTTCAGCAAGAAACAAGGCAAGAGCCGGATAAAGAGTTTTTCTCCTCACCTCCTGCCTGTGTCCAGCTTTCCTCGTCTTCCCCTCTTCCCCTCTTCTTCCCCGTCCTCTCTCTCTTCTCTTTCTCGTCCTGTCTTGCTCCTTTTCTTCCCCTCTTCTTCATTTCATCATCGTCAACTTTGTGTGGGCGCTGGGTCCGTTGTTTATTACCCTGCATTACATACCTTGAGGTTTCTTTTTTTTTCTTTTTTTCTATTTTTCCTTCTATTTTTTTCCTTCTCCCTCTCCTTATCTCGCCCTCAAACATTAACCGCCAACTCTGCTCTGCTCTGCCTGTGCTCTGTTTTCTTACTTGCTTGATATCTTTTTCTTCCGCTCGTTATTCTCTACTACGTCCGACCTCCATCACGCACATTCCAGCCGCCCATCACAAGGTGAGTCTCGCTTGCTTGATTCCAGTCTCTTCTGCCGCTTTATTCGCTTTAAAAGCACCCCCTCCACTCGGTCTGCAGTGTTGTTCATGCACGTCGCGATATGCACTGGCCGTTTGTATCTCCGCCAAAAAACGATAGGGTTGGGACCAACAGACAGCCATCAGCAGCATTCTCAGGCTATCGGTCTGCATTCCAGCTAGATCCGCCGTCATTTAGTGCCCTGATATGCTAGTTCAATAATATCCAGGAATGAACGATGCTAACAATTCTGCCATGTGAAGCTTCGATTCAGGCGCCCTGTTTTCTCCTTCTCCCGCTCATACACACACACGGTATCGACGGCTACTATCGACAGCATCACAACAACCACAATCACCCGCTCTCTGCCTCTTCCGTGACACTTAGGTCTTGATCTTCGCCTGCGTCTTCTGGCGCAAGCACAACCATGGCTTCATCTGAACCAGTTAGTAGCACCCAGAGACCCCCCCGTGATGCCGTTTTGCCCACCGTCTGTTTTGGCATGTTGTTTTTTTTCTCTCTCGGTCATCCTCTGTACAAGCTTTTTAGTCTGGTTGCCAGGTCAGGGACCATGTCCATACTATCAAGTCTTGAATTGGGCACCATTGTTTTTTAGACAGCTTGTTGCAGGGAATATCTCTCGCCTTGGGATTTTTCTTGAACAAACAAACATGTGCACCACCGTTTATGCACATGAGCCTGGACCATTTTCTTCGCTGTGTCTCTTTCTCCATCAATTTATCACTTCGTCAACGGGCCCCAGAAAATACCACTGAGCGCTAACCCTCACTCTTTCTTTTCCCCTCCCCCTTTAGGTGCACCCTCTTCGCATCAACAAAACCCCATCTCCCTCAAAAAAACTCACTGCTCCTCGTCCGTTGAGCGAAATCTCGCCTGGAGAGAAGCGTCGAAACTCTCCTAGCTGGAACCAAACGACCAAGGTATGTACCGCCCATCGGCTCCCTGTCTCTCAATTTCCATCCCTAGAGATGGCGGTGTTGTTCATTCTGACCCCTTGGTCTAACATTTACAGACGATGGTCCTGAACCCTGACTCTTCGCCGTTCCAACCGTCTCCCGCTGATTCGACTGCTTCTCCTCGCATATTCTGGCAGAGTCGCAACTCCATCACAGAAAACAGCCTCCTCTACGGCACCACCAACATGTCTCCATCAGCTATGCGTCGCTCGTCGCTCGAACGCCTGCAAAAGGCCTCCAGAGTCAAGAACTCCAATATTCTGGCTCTGGAGCAGAAGCAAGAATACGACCCGACACGCATTCATTTCATCGAGCGGCCTCTTGCTAAGGTTCAAGGGAACGCCTTTGGCGGCACCGGCATACGCGCCAACTTTGAACACACCGAACACCTTCGCACCCCCGAGCGCAAAAGCAACCTTCACCAGCGTACTCGGACCTCCGTGGCCACGCCAGCAACCCCAAGCCATGTACGAGGTGCTGCCTCCATGTCCTCTCTGGGCGCCTCTGCCAAGAGCAGCAACCCACTACAACTCGGCGATCCTATTCTCAGCTCTCCCCCCGCCGATGCCTCAACACCCGAAATGCGATCTCCGCTGCCTGCTATTCCCCCTCACACACCAAACCGCGGCCAGGTCTCGCCCATCAAGTCCTCACTGTCCGCTTCTCGATTCAAAAGCAGCTTCAACGAAGAAACCGGCCAATGGACCCTCGAAGACACTGGTCACCCGCATCGCACCCTGCACCGTCACGCAAAGAGTGTCACCTTCGACAACGCCCCGCCTCAGGTTAATGAGTATGAGATGGCTACCCCCGATCTTTCCTCCATCGACACGGAGTCAAATGAGGGGAGCTATGTCGAGAATGACGAGGAAGAGGATGACGAATATGATGATCAAATGTATCACCATGACGATCCAGAGGACAGCTTTGATGCCTCCCTTGAGGACACTGATAAGACTCCAGTGGTCTTGCCCGACGACGACCAATGGCAAACGCGCAGCCCACCTACTCCCAAGGGTGACGATGCCCAACACCGCTATCAATACAGTCCTGGCCCTGGCCCCAGCTCCAGTTTTGCTGCTGCCACCGCTGCCGGCCGTCAACTACAGCAACGAACCGAGACTGTTTCGTCATCCGATCATCGACCTCTCCCTCCCCTCCCCGGCCGCGAGTTGAAGCTCCAGTCTACTACTGTTTCGACTCCCGCGACTGAGTCTACTGACAGAACATCCATTGCGCACCGCGGATTGCCCTCTCCTCCGGTACATAGAAACAATGACAGCCACACCAGCAGCAACATTGGCCACAGCAAAATGCCACTTGAAGAGCGCCTGAAGCTTATGATGCTTTCAGATGATGGAAAATCGGCGGCTGAACAACAAAGAGAACGTCGGCTCCGACGTGCGGGAGGCCGTGATAAGGTCGGCACTCCCGAGTCGGAAGCCCTTCATTCAGTACCCCAGTCACCCTCGTTGGTTGATGTCAAGGCCACGGTTGCCGCTTCCAGTGCTCTTTCCGCCTCAACGAGCTCTCCTGATTGCTCCGAAGTTGAACGAGATCCAACTTTGAATACGCTGGAGGCTGTGGAGAGTTTGGTCCCCCCTCCCCCCATTGGACGCCTGAGCAATGGAACGCCACGCTCGAGCACCGGCACAGTTCGTCTAAGTCTTGATACTGCAAATCAAAGCATCCGAGACACGACCCGTGAGTCTTTGACTCCCACACCGAGTGCTGCGCCCTCTCCTCGGCAGGAGTCTCCAAGACCTCTCTCTCCCCCCTCCCCTCAATCTATCACTCCCGTCACCCCCGCAACTCCCGGTACCACTGAAGCCCCTCCTCGTTCTCCTTCACCCGCCAACAGTCAACATCGCGAAGAGTACAGTTATGACGATGTCTCGGAGTACGAAAGCGGGTCCGATGAAAATGTTGAGATTTCAGTGTTGTCCGATTATGACCTGCCTCCCCTCACCCGGGAGTCAATCATGCGTGGAGTTGACAAGACCAAGGTGCGGAAGCGGGAATCAGACTACAACTTTTCTTCGCCGCCGCCCAGCTCCAGCCCTCTGCGCCCCACAACGTCCCACTCCCACTCCGCTTTCCTCCCCACTCCAGACCTCGCAATCCCTACCACTGAAGAATCCTCCATGATGTATGATGACGAGGAGGATGGTGGTAGCGTGATTATTCGTCGCGATTTGGCGGAGTTGGTGACTGACGATGAAGAAACCGAGAATTCTGTTGTGGTCAATCGTAATGGCGTATATGATATCTACACGGATGATTCATATGCAGAGACGGACGGCGATTTCACTGGAGCTGAATGCGACACTACCAGCCAATTCTCGTCACATGTCGATTCTGAGAAGAGTGTCGTTACTCGTGATGCCTCTGCTAGCGGTCTAGCCTCTCCTCCCACTCAACCAGAGATTGATATTAACTACCCACCCAAATTAGCTTTGAACGCCCCACTTCTCCCTCGTCCAGGTCGTCAAGATTCAACCCAACGTTTGGAACTTCCTCCTCAAACAGAAGTGGTTGCGCAAACTACCTCTCAGCAGTCAACACCACGACCTCGAACTCCTCCTCGTACTCTATCCAAACCCGAGTATGATGGCACTGGCTGGGGTGAACCCAGCGAGTATGAAACGAGTGAATACACCAACCCAGATGACGAACCTAGCTCTCCCGAGTCTGTCATTCGTCATCCTGTTGATGATGGATCTGTTTTCGAGAGTGAGGATGACCTCACTGAGCAAGAAGGCCACTATGACGAACAGGACCACGATGATGATGATATCACTCCAGAGCCTGAGATGCCTTTGCTCGAGGCACCCGCCATCCCCGAGCGTCAGGCCACAATCAAGGCTTCAGGGTCGACCTTGAAAACTAGACCTTCTGCGACCCCGGCTGACATGGCTGCCATGCGGGAGCAGCGGCGAATTGTCAGCCGTGAAATTCCTATGCCGGACGTTCCTCCCATTCCCGACAATGCTCGTGAGCGTTTGAGCATGATGCTTAATGTCGAGCAGGATTTGGCGGGTACAGAGGCAAACGGAACTGGCGATTACATTGAGAGACATCCAAGCTTTAAGAAGCGTAGTCTCACTTTGGACCTCGATACGGGTCTCAGCCTCGACAAAGACTTTGACCGCGTCATTGAGGCGCAAAAGGTAGCTTTTGACAACCGTGCCCAGCAACAACATCAACAAAAAATCATGCAACATTGGGCCACTTCCAGCGAAAGACCCTCTCAGAAACCGTCTAGACCAGTGTCAAGGCGGCGAAGCAGCAAAAACCACCGAAAGTCTCGACAGTCTTCAAGTGAGACGCAGGATCACCAACAGCGGAAAGCTTCAAGCGAAAAGTCCCATGGTTCAACAGCAACATTTCCTGGAGTCAATATCCCACATGCCGCAACCTATGCTAACATTACTTCCCGTCCAAAGCGTGGATATCTTATGCGTCAGAATACAAAGCTGGTCTCGGCCAGTGACAAGGATAACGAGCCTGATTCCTGGAAGGCACGCTCTGTCGGTAACTCGCCAGTTAAGACTGAACAGCGGCCCCCAGCATGGGTTGTTGAGCCCTGGAACAGCAAACGCCAGCGCAGTTTTAGATCTCGTGCGATGGCAAATGGTGCTCCTGGTGCTGTGCCTCCTCTGCCTGGTCAAGAGAGCAATGCCCAGCTGGTGGCACTCAACCCTCTTGCTGAGGAAGAGGTGGATCTTGCTACTGATGAAGTTGGCGAGCGCGGACGTCTCTTCGTTAAGGTCATGGGTGTCAAGGATTTGGATCTCCCTATTCCCAAGAGTGAGTCATGTTCCATCCGGTTTTCTGAAACTTCATTTATTGAAATACTAACATGTCAATGTTAGATGAGCGCACTTGGTTCAGTCTTACCTTGGATAACGGTGTTCACTGTGTGACGACAGCCTGGCTAGAACTTGCACGCAAGGCGCCCATCGGCCAAGAATTCGAGCTTGTCGTGCCCAATGACCTTGAATTCCAACTTACCCTCAATGTCAAGCTTGACAAGCCTGTGCAGCGCACTGCTCCTGCAGCAGCTCCGGTTCGGATGACAAAGGCCAAGACTTCGACGTTCAGCCGCGTGTTTGCTTCTCCCAAGAAGCGCAAGGAAATGGAGATGCGTCTTCGTGAGGAAGAGGACCGTGTCGTGCGTGAACAGCAAGAAGCGCAAGCCAAACAGCAACGGTCTTCTGCGCCCACAGCGTGGGATCTGCTGTCTCCGCTGGCAGCTGAAGATGGCAGTTTTGCGCGGTCGTATGTGTGCTTGAAGGATCACGAGGCGCACTGCTTTGGTCGGCCGTACCTCGCAGAAGTGGCTTGCTTCAACGAGTGGGTCATCGAAGAAGCAACATTTGCGTCCAGTATCAAGAGCAAGCGCGGAAACAATGGCGTGGTTCGACGGGCGCCGTACAAGATTGGCAAGCTCGAGCTGCAACTCCTGTTTGTGCCTCGGCCCAAGGGATCCAGCGACGACGACATGCCCAAGAGCATGAACTCGTGCATCCGCGAGATGAAGGCAGCAGAGGAGCGTCTTGCGACGTGCTTCGAGGGCCATCTGAGCCAGCAGGGCGGCGACTGCCCATACTGGCGCCGGCGGTACTTTAAGCTGGTGGGCACAAGACTGACGGCCTACCACGAAGCCAACCGGCAGCCTCGGGCGACGATCAACCTGGCCAATGCCAGACGGTTGATTGACGACCGGCGGGCTCTGACGGAGAGAGAGATTACGGGCAAGGGCGGGCGGCGGAGACGGTCAGCCTTTGCGGAAGATGAAGAAGGCTACATGTTTGTTGAAGAAGGATTCCGTATCCGGTTTAACAACGGCGAGGTGATTGACTTTTACGCAGACACGGCACAGGAGAAGGAAGCGTGGATGCGGGTGCTGGTGGAGGTTATTGGGCGCTCTGACAGCGGCATCGACGATGGCGGCAATGCGCCTAAGCGGAGCAAGTGGTGCGATGTGGTGTTCAAGCGCGAGGAGGCTCTCCGTCGACGTGCGGCGGAGGCTCGTCAAATGAACTCGCGCAACAAGAACGCCATGTGAGACGCCCTTTGCCACTCCGTCGTGGCTGTTGTTTCCGGCGCCCTGCCTTGTTTTTTTTCTTCTTCTTCGTCTACATTTTCTTCGACGCTTAGCCCTCTGTTCTGTCTTTCTCTCGCGGCCTGGGTCTTGTTTCTTCAGCTTGTTTGCTTTCACGGTGTTTCTGTCGCGTCACCAGTCCGTCCTCCCAGACCCGCACCAGAGCTGGAAGTGAGGCTACTACTACCCACTCCATGTCCCCCGACAGACCCACCCTGAGCATCGGCGAGGCTCTTCTCGACAACGGAAACCTG
>JAXHKQ010000418.1:0-19120 GCA_038407185.1 Chalaropsis ovoidea
CCGGTAAGAGCACAGGGAAGAGAAGATAGACAAGGTGGTTGGGGCAGGGGGGGGGGGGGGGGGGGGCTTGGGGCGTTGTCTTGGCCCTTGGCTCTGGGTCTTGGCCTCTCTTGGCTTCTTGGCTTCAGTGACCCTCTGTAGGTTTGGATGTTTCATGTTGGCTGTCTTTTTGTGCCGTGCCCATTGTATGTGGTGGTGGTAAAGCGGAGAGAGAGAGATCGAGAGAGATGATACGGGGTTGGGCGGTCAGCCAAGAAGGGAGCAGACGACAACAGCGCCAAAAAAGGGAAGCTTGACAAAAGCGAAGCAGCAGCAGCAGCAAGTCGAGGGCGATGCCAAGAAGACTGCCTGTCCAAGACTTTGTTTGAGGCCGAAGGGACACTGCAGCGCCAGAGAGAGAGAGACTGGGGGAGTGACTTAGACGAATGGGATGGGAGGATCTCGAGGGAGGACCAAGGAGAGAAAGCTCACATACTAGGGCGCCTTTTGTTTTTGTTCTTCTTTTGGCTGTGCACAATGTACTTGTGTATCACGAGAGAAATAGAGGAACAGAAGAAGCAGAGAAGGCCGTGGTGGTGGATATCGTGCTGTGTGTCCAGCTAGCCACCCTCCTCCTCGGCTCGCTCTCCTCTGAGCCTGGCTTTTTCCTTTTTTTCTTTCTCCTTATTCTTCTCCTCTCCTCTCTCACCCTCTGCTGCATCACGCGTCAAAAAGCCAGCCCTTCTTCTTGGCTCACAACGCCGAGCTTTGGCCTTGGCAAAATCTCATCCCAAAGCTGGAAGTGCCAAGAAGTCGTTTTGCTCTGCTTCTGCTTTGTATTAAGGCCGGCGTTCATGTCTTCTGCTTGTCGTTCTTTTTTCTTTTCTTTTTCTTTTCTTTTTGCTGCTCCTTTATTTTCCTCTTCCTTTATTTTCCTCTTCCTTTTTTTTTTCCTTCTGGTCGTGTCACGATGTTCTTTTGTTTTCATGCTTTGTTTCTTGTTCTCTCGGACAGTCTTTGATGCTATCATATACACATAGCGCCCTACCCTTTTTTTCACTACTCGTATAGCCCGCCCCCTCATTCGATCTCTATCTCTCTCTTTGTCTCTCTGTCTCTCTTTCTCGGCGTGTATGTGTGTGTGTGCAATCCTCCTCACCCGCTCACTCGCCCTCTGATATCCCCCTCCAAATACAGACGTCACCACCATCTCATCTCTCCGGCCCCCCCGCAATCTGCCTACCTATCCGTCTGCTGGGCCGGCTCATGAATCGCTTCACCCCGTCGCCGGAATCCTGATAGCCAGCTGCAGATCATACACACACAAACACAGACGCAGACACACAAATACACAGTCTCGCTCTCCCTTCCTCGTACTCACTCACTCGCCTCCTCCTCCTCTATCTCCGCCTCTATCTCCATCTCTATCGCACCAAAGCCGACGTGGTACAGCATCACTCTGCGTCTAACAAGGCACACTCTCTCCTGCGGGAGATCTTGTTGGATGTTATTTTGAGACTTGGCCAATCCAACAAAAACAACACGTCCGCCCGTACTGCCGTCTACTATATAAACCAACCGGCCGCGGCCTCTCTGACGTTGACAACCTCACACATACACACGCACACACGCCCGCCAGTCGTGGCACCCCAAGAACCGCCACCACCACAACCACCACCATGGACACCCTTGTGACAGCAACACCGACAGACACCGCCCACGGCTCAGGCCCGACCGCACCGTCCTCCACAGTGGCCTCCATCCCGCCCATGATAACGCCATGGCGCCAACCAGACAGCGTCGAGTGCCACTACACCTTCAACATCGACCACCTCACACAGAACGACATCGTCAGCGCCTGGATGGACCTGCACGTCGACCCGGACGCCACCACCTTTTCCTGCTACCCGCCTGGAATGTTCGAAGCAGGCAACAGCGGGACCTTTAGCCCCGCCATATGTCCCATGAGCTGGACCACCGTGGGCTATATCGAGGCCGACGACGACGTGAATGGCGCCACCACACTGCAATGCTGTTCCAGGTACGTCTGAGATAATCTGCATCCCTCTCATTCTCACTCTCTCTCTCACTCTCTCTCCGCACACGCTGCCCTGCCATGACTTCCCCCCTCCCCTCCCCCTCGTGTTCGTGACTAACTCTGTCTCGTCCTCCCTGCAGTGGCTTTGCGCTGGACGCTGGCAAAAACTGCGTGCGAACGTACTCGCGCGTGACCGCCACGCCCGCAACATACATCGAGGCCCAGTCGACCTACTCGTACATGACTGAAAGCGTGACCGTGCTCAGCCAAGCCACCGTGGCCCACCACCACGTGGTTGTCGAGTTCGACCAAGCCGACAAGGACGTGCTGGGCATCCTGAACAACGACGACTTCCTCAGCAGCCATCCGCCCGACCTGGGCCTCGAGGTCAAGCTGGGCATCACCTTTGGCGCGCTGTTCTTCGTGTGTCTCGTGTCGCTGGCCGTGTGCATGTTCACGCGCTGGCGCAAGAAGAAGGACAGCGAGGACTACGAGCGCAACTCGCAGGGCCGCGACCTGGACATCTACGGCCAGAACATGATGTGCCGCAGCAGCTACCGCAGCGATGACAGCACCACCACAACCACGGTCGACTACTCGCAGCGGCCGTCGGCCTCCGGGTCTGTGCCGCTGCCACTGCTGCATTTCGGCATGGCCAACGCGCCGCCGCTGACCAAAACGGAGACGGTCGACTCGTCTATGAGCGACGCGCTGCAGCAGGAGAAGACGCAGGCTGCACGAAACACCAACTTGGTGCCAGTCTGAGGACTGCACTGGACTGGACGGGCTAAAATGAAGGAGGACGACAGCGTGCCGGGCAGAGGCTCGGTCGCCCTGTTTTCTTCGTGTTTCGAGATGTTTAGATTTGGGCGTGCTTTTGTTTTGTTTTCTTGTTCTTGGTCTTGTTCTTGTTCTCATGCGGGAGGGATTTGTTCTGATATGCCGGCCGGAAGCTGCTGTGTGCATTTATAGGAAAGGCGTTCTTTGGGAGGGGCAGGCGACATGGCATGGCATGGCCTGGGGTTTGCTTTTCTGCTGTTTTACGATACCACGACTCTCAACATGGCTTTGGTATGATTAACCGCCAGCCATCACTCACTCAATCATATTCACTCATCTGCTTTTGCACCACATCTTGTTCATTGCACAGGCGGCTTTGGTTTGGCGTTGCTGCAGGGCCGGTCCGGTCGGCTGCGAGTTAACGCCATCACTATACACGGTCACCGGATTCGTGGGACTTGGGCGGAAACCTTGCTCGATATTGCATGATATAGGGGATTCGATATAGGGAAGAAACAACAGGTCGTCGTCGTAATGTGATGATGGGATGTACGAGAACATGAATGAATAAAAAAGACGCTCAAAAAGACCATGGCAGCAGCAGCAGACAGACCAACGCCTTTTACAGCGCGATAGCTCCTCTCCGATTCTCGCGAATATGCAGCAGACCCTGGATGCCGCAGAAGATGAAGAAGCCCTAAGAGACAAGAGTCGTGTTAGCTGGTGTTGCGAATAAATATCGTATCGTGGCCTGGCCTGGCCGGTAGACTCCGCGCAGGCAGAGCGCGGTTCGTGGCACGCCTCCCAGCAGACCTAGATCCAGCCCCGTACACCCGCAACGTACAATGTAAACCCAGACGGCAGTGAAGATGGTCCCGGCAATCTCGGGGCCCATCTCGGGCGTAGGGTCCTCGATGCCGCCGGTAAACTCCTCATGACCAGACTTGAACAGGAACCCAAGCACGGTCAGAATAAAGATGGCGAAGACGGAGATGACAGTGCTGCGCAGAGAAACACGAGAAGAAGCGTTAGCACCCGGAGATCTTGTAGCACATTGCGACCAGCAGATTGAGCGGTTTTTGGGTCGTGGTGGCTTTTGCAGAGGCGCCTCGGAGCTTCCCCAGAGGCACGCGCAAACTCGGCGCCCATGGCCAGCCAAATAGCCACCAAGACCAGCACCACGCCAAGTTGCCGAGAATATAAAAAAAAGACACGATGGGGACGGCGCAACTCACCATTGCCATGCCGACCCGGCGCTCACAACAGGCTTCATTTTGGCGGAGGTTTGGCGGAGGTTTGACGCGTCTCGGTATGTCGCAGCCCGGCGCGGCGATAAATATACAACTGGCGATAATCGTAATCGTTGGTGGCGGGGGCAGTGGCGGATAACAGAGCAGGAAGCTCAGCAGTGGCAGACCAGGGAATCGAGGTATAGAGACATTAACTGAGGAAGCGCGATCAAGGCGAGGCGAGGCTGTGAAGGTGCAGCGAGCTGTAACGTTTAAGCTGCAGAGTCGTCCAAACACGCTAAAATGCAACCCCCTCGTCGAGCATAGCTAGGGAAATGAAATGTACATGCGCTCTTGACGCCTCAGAATCAAGGCACGAAGCAGATGGTGTGGCGCAGCATCTGGGGGGTTTCACACGGTAGGGTTATATGTGGCTGTAAGCGGTGTGTAACCCTAGTTGTGCTTTGAGGAGGAGGTTGATCGAGCTTCACTGGTTTCGAATGTCGACATCAGGAATCAGAGTCAGTGAGTCTGGGAGAACATGATGTACATCATTTGTAGCAAAAGAGCCCCCCTATTATTGGGAAGCTAAAGCTAGAAGACAGGCTTTATCCTAGGGCAACTATGCAGGTACTACATGAACACACATACGTCAGCGAATCCTAGGTGTGCAAAGCTACGATAGCTAGCTCAGAACGAGGGTGTTGAACGAGAAAGTGACAAGATGAGCACATCCAAGGAGCCGGAGAAGGCCCCAAGGCAGACACACACAGACACACAAGTGCAAGTAGCAACAGAGGGGAAGAAGATAGAGAGGACACCGCGCTTGGGAACTGTATCGGAGTGTGTAGGGCTATGCGACGGGCTGAAAGTGTAATGTTTCCGAAGATGTCGCAGAACTTGCGTGGACATGGAGGTAACCTTGGAGTCGAGTCAGATGCAATACAAATCTCTGATATTACTACGGCACGGAGGAGCAACAGACGGAGCGGAGCCTCAGAGGCAGAGAGAGAAGCAGGGATTGTGGGTTGAGAAGGAGGAGGAAGGTAAAGCACAGCACAGCCATGGGTTATGGAACAATGAGCATAGTTGAGGGTAAAGTATAGTAAGCAGGAAGAAGATGGGAGGCAAGAAACCAAGTCGAGGACAGCGAGAAAGGAGAAGAGAGGCAAAGAGGAAGAAAGAGAAACGGTAAAGCAAGCTGCAGGAAAGAAAGAAAGTAGACAAAAGAAAAGCGGGAAAAACCGAGCATGGATCAGATCACACAGGGAACAAGTTGCAAGTTAGCCCAGCGGGGGACGACAGACAACGCACATACGTAATATGCATGCCGTAATGCACATACGAAAGCTTGGTGGTACTAGAGATAGCAAGAGGGACTAGAAGCGTGATATGGAGGGCAGATGGGCAAGAAGACTGACGCAGGAAAAAAAAAGAATGACGCAAGAAGAGACTGACTCCATCAGCAACAAGAAGCGCAGGAGACACAGGGCAAGAAAAAAAAGAAAAAAAAAAGAAAAAAAAAGAAAAAAAAAGAAAAAAAAAGAAAAAAAAAGAAAAAAAAAGAAAAAAAAAACTAGGCCAAATCTCGTGGACAGGGCAAAAGAACGCAACTGCAACAACACACAGACCGCTGCAACAAGCAACTACGGGCAAAGCTCAAAACGCAGGCGTGACATCCTTCCATCCCATGATAGGATAAAAATAGAGTCTCTCGTTTTGGTTGTTTCCCTATGAAAAAAAAAAAGATACATTGGTACATGATGTTATCAAATCACATCGACAGCTTCCTTTTTCTTGTTGTTCCGCAACAAACTTCAAACTTGACACATTTTCCACGCCACGCCATGATTCCTACAAGCTGTAAAAAAAAGGGAAAAAAATGTTTCACATGGTCTTGACGCGGCCGAGAAAAAAAAAGGACTAAAAAAGACAGAATTTAGTTTGTCTCACGCCGGTTCACATGTACAGATGCGTAGACCGGCCATGAGTGAGATGCAGCCACCATACATACAGCCAGAATATAAGTACAACATGGACAGCAGCAGCGGGGAAACACCAGATGAACGGGCAAACAGAGCATAGAGTGCTTCATAAAGCGTGCAGCATAAGGCATGGACACAGACACAGACGCCGACACAGACACATAACATAGCATAGCATACACTGACATCCACCACAGACTCCGACACGGTCACGGTCACGGTCACGGTCACGGTCACTTGATAACCCTCTGCACTTGCCTGTTCCCCCCCACCAGCACCAGCACCAGCACCGGAGAAGGAAAAAAAAAGCTTAGACCAGCAGATATTACCTCGTCGTCCGGACCGTCTCTGTCTTTGTTCTTCCCCAGGTTCTGAGCTGTGCTTTTTTGTTTTCTTTTTCTTTTTTTTTCCTCTTTAATTCCCTGGCCCGTCGTGTTTCTTCTCCTCTGCTCTGGTCTCTTTCTCTCTTCCCCCCCTTCGCTAAGCGGAACAAACAAGACGAGAAAGAGGAGGACGAAGGAAGAGGAAGAAGACATACATAACAAGGATTGCATCTTGTTCCTCTTTTTATTTTTCCTTATTTTTCTTCTTCAGTCTCATCCTTGTTTTATTCTTATTTTATTTTTATCTTCTTCTGTTTCCTTCTCATCTTTTTTGTTTCTTCATTTACTCTTCTTCGTTCTCATCTTTGCTCTCTATTCAAGCGTTGTTTGTGTTGTTCTTTTGTGTCTTTTTTTCTTTGCTTCTTTCTGCCTCTTCTCGTGCTATATCAGAACCGCCCCCATCTGCCTCGCCCCCCCTCTGCCTCTCCCCCCCCCTGCTGCCCTCCCAAACGCCCACCATGCCGTCGCTGTACAGCACCCTCGTTGCTTCAAGTCTTGCACTTGCCCATACAGTATGCACACTCTTCCTCTGCCTGGCATGGCGTACCTAAGACTGACCTGACTCGCGTATAGCATCACCACCAGCCTGTTCTCCCCCAGACACCGTTGTCTCGCGGCAATGTCCTGGAGGTCAGCACAGGAGCCGCCTACAGAGACTCGTCCACATATACCACTGCGTCGAATGTGACAGACCCCTTCGCCTTACTGTTCCTCACCATGAGCCCGCCCGGCCTGCAGTCATCAGCAGGGCCCGTCTGTAAGTCGCTTGCTATCCAGAAGTCCTTTGCTGGCCACCATGTACATGCAATGCATACACTGCCGTCAGACACATGCACACCACATCCCTAGACACACGCTCCGTCTATACATGCCAACTAACACACCCAGCATATCCTCTCTGCTCCCACCACGTCATCCCTTCAGGGCCCTGCGCCAGCGCTGCCTCGCCTCTCTACACCTACACCACTCTACCACCTAATGCGCCCGCCGTGCTCTGCGACCCAGACACCCATCACCGCCCGCCTTTGGCAGACCAGCGCCCGGGCGCACCTGGGCTCGGCGTGCCAGCCAGCTCCAGCTCTGTCTCCAGCTCCGGCTCCAGCTCCAGCTCCAGCTCCGGCATCGAGCCACCGCCCCACCACGCGCCGCTGCCCGCACCCCACAGCACGCTGGACCGCGACAGCTCCACCGCCAGATCAAACAACAGCGCCCCGAGCGCCCCGAGCACCCCGAGCGCTGCCCGCGTAGCCCTTGACGCGCCCGCGGCCCAGCCCGTTGTCGGCCAGGCTGGCTCTGCGGCCGACAGCGCCAGCGACGAAGCCCGCGATGGGGCGGCCAGCCACGGCCAAGCGCCGCAGGAGAGAGACGCCGAGAGCCGGGAAGAGGCGGCCTCCTCGTTGTCTTCTTCGTCTTCTTCGTCTCCTTCGTCTCCGTTGGCGCATGGCAAGACTGCTCTTCCTAGCCACCGCTCTTCAAAATCCCCCACCGGGGAAAACCTAGCTGGCGCCGGAACAGCCGCATCTTCAGTTTCACTCATTATTGCACTGACGGCGTTGATATGTACATTTTAAAAGGAGGGAATTACTTACCCGGCCCTGTTTTTCTTTCTTTTCTTGTCTTTTTTTCTATTTCTTTTTCTTTTTCTATTTCTCTTCATTTCATGACTCGGGGACCGGCTAGAATCGGACTGGACGGGGGAACACTTGCACTCATTTACCGGCGTTTGGCTACTTCTTTGTATATATTGCTTTACTTTCATGACAATCTGCTTCGATACACACCTGCAAATTACCTCTAAAGACACATCACGTGATTTCTAGTGGCCTTGATTCAAGTTCCTTTCATTGACCTGTCGTATGCATGTATATATAAAGTCTTCATAGA
The DNA here is from genome assembly GCA_038407185.1 of Chalaropsis ovoidea. Classification (NCBI taxonomy): domain Eukaryota; kingdom Fungi; phylum Ascomycota; class Sordariomycetes; order Microascales; family Ceratocystidaceae; genus Chalaropsis; species Chalaropsis ovoidea. The sequence goes on from JAXHKQ010000418.1 coordinate 8,279, forward strand.
CTGTAACCAAAAAAAAACACGAAGCCACCCCAGGACGTGCTGCCCGGCACACACTTATTTACTACCTCCCCCCATTGTCTTAGACAAATCCCCCGGGCGCAACTTGCCGTCCCTCACCCCAGCACCCACAGCCGCACCTCCGGCTTCAGCCGCAGCCGCAGCCGCAGCCTTGGCGTCCGCAGCCGCCGAGTCCGGCTCTACGACGTTGCCGTCCTCGTCTCTCTCGCGGCGCTTCCACCCCGTTGACAGCGCATGGCCCATGTCGAAGCGGGGCAGCGGGTGGGCCTCGGTGTTGAACACGACGTCAGTCAGCGGCATAAAGTCGCTGGGCGAAAACAGCAGGTAAAAGTACTTGAGCGTCTCGGCCATCCAGAAGCTCTCCATGTTGTCGCGGGGCTGCGGCGGGATGTGGTCAGCGTTGCTCAGGCTCGTGAAGCCGCCCTGGTTGGCCACCGTCGTGTGGTTGGTGAAGGCGCAGAACATCTCCCAGCCCCAGTGGCGGTACTTGGGCTCGCCCGTCAGCCGCCACATGTAGAACAGGCTCTCGATCGTCTCGGGCCGCTGGAGGTTGTGCCGGTCGGCCGCGTGCACGTCATAGTCGGAACGCCACGATGCTTCCGGGTCTTTGTCGAGGAACACCGAGTCCGGTACCATCTCGTGGTCCGGGTCGTACTTGGGCGGGTTCTTGACGTCCACGTTAAAGTACGTGATCTCGGCTGCCAGCCCTGTGGCCATCACTTGGTACATGCCCCAGCACGTCTGCGTCAGCTCACGGGCCAGCTTCATGTTCTCATCATGCTCCTTGGTCCACCAGCTCTGGTCGCGGGCGCGATACTCTGGGATTCCGCCCGTGGTGGCCAGCGCAATGGTTCCAGGCAGGAAACACACCAGGTGGTCCATTTTGGGGCTCATGGAAGCCCGGACTCCGTTGGGCTTCTCAGCCAGGACCGTGAAGCCAGTCGGCTGAGAGTATGTGATGAGGTTCTTCTTGATGCCGGCCAGAGTCTCATCCCACATGTCCTTGTAAACCATCTCCTTGGTGTTGGTTTGCAGGAACTGCTTGATGAGATACTCGTAGTACGAGTCGCCGCGGCTCCCTAGGCGAATGTTGTTTCCACGGAACTTGCCGGTCGTGGCGTATATGAAAATCGGCACCAGGGCATCCTCTGCAGCGTTGCCGTCAATGACTTCCATGATATGCTCGGCCTTCTCCCAAAACGTGGTGTTGCCCGTCAGGTACGAGAGGTACTTCATCTCCAGCTGCAGCGTGCTAACCTCTGCGGTCGACGACGCGCCGCCGTCAACATGCGACTCAATGCCATGTCGCGTATGCAGGTTGACGCTTGCGTAGGGCAGGCCGGACCCGGAGTCGTAGGCACCGAGGAGCCGATCGGCGAGATCGCGCGCCTTGGTGAGGTACAGCTGGGAGTCTTTGTTCTCGACGGGCGCGAGATCCGGGAACTGGGTCGACAGGTAGTGCGCCGACAGCAGGCCGCCTAGCATCCGGATCGTGGTTTCAAAAACATTGACGTCCTGGTCTTGCTCCCACGTCAGGGTGTTTTGCAGCCAGTCGCGGGCCTTGTCGAGGCGAGAGGAGAGACCCATCAGTATCATTGTGTCGATGGCGTCGATGATGATCCAGCCCAAGCCCTTGGGGGCCATGTTCTTGGCCGTCTTGGAAATGGGGTGGTACTCGTCGTAGCCTGTAGCACGCAGCACCGGTTAGCCCTGAATGAATCGAGAAAGCAGCCCAGGATGTGGGCTGTATGGTGACAGGAGCGCATCACTCACCCCATCCGTTCTGCGCATACGAGTCCCAGCTCAGCTCAAACGCCTTGACGACCTCGCCGCGGCGCTTGTTCCAGTTGATCCGCTCGGTCGACGCCGTGATGCTATCATAGCTCCACACACTCTTCTTGGAGCGCGTGAAGGCCCCGTTGAAGTACATGATGACCAGCAACACGCTGCCCACCAGCACCAGAACCCGACGGCTCTTCCAGCTGCGCAGGCGCCGCGACAGCGTGTGCGTGTACGGCTTGTCCTTGTACATGGGGAGCTGGCCGCTGCCGTTGTTCTTGTCGAGAAATTCCTCGACCTTGTGCTGCACGTCGTTGAGGATGCCGCCAGTGTTGATGATGCCTCGAGCCCGTGGCGTCGCCATGCCGGGTGGGGATAGGAGATGTTAGGGTTATGTGGATGTGGTATGTAGAGATGGTGATGGTATGGTGATGGTTGAGCGAGCGGATGGATGGGTCGGGTCAATCAATGGCTGCTGGAATACGATGGATGTATCAGTCGCCAGCTCTGCTGCTGTGGTTCAGTGTGCGCCGCAAGCCTGTTTTCAGTTGCTGCATTGATTGTTGGGCGCCATGTAGAAACCCCAAGGAAGTGAATCGGACTGGAGGCTGGTGATGCGAAAGCGAATGCGATGGATATGAGGATGTTTGTATGTACGTATGTATCAAGGTCGTGATTATCGTGTGTCGTTCTGTGTTCTGGCCACAGTCGCCAAGTCGAAACGTATATCCGTTGATTCTCAGGGAGGCGGAGAAGTCAAACAGCCAGGAGAATTATCCAGAGCCAAGCAAAGCTTCCAGAATGTTGAATGAATCCCATCAACAAAACGCATCACACACACTGGGACTGGGATACGAACAGAGCTGCTGCCGATGCCAGCCTGTCTTGATCCATCCGGCCTAAAGGACAAGCCTGGATTTAACAGCCCTAGAAGCCCTGGAACCCAGACTTGGGCTTGGGCTTGGCTCAGTGGCCTAGCGGGGCTGTGTTTAGCCCCCCTTTTAGGGCCCGCCTAGTATAGATTCAGGGGTAACCCTTCTGTAAAGCTCCCATTAGCTGCTATCACGTACAACACACCACACCACACCACACCACACCATATCACGAACTCCCTCACAAGCTATTTTGCATGTTGTTGTCAATAAAAACATTACTTGAAGTGATATAAACTCTAGACCCAGAAAAAAAGAAAAATCAAATGAGACACAAAAAATGGCGAAAAACATGGTCGTGATCTTCATAAAATCGTCGTCATCAGGACGGCTTGTCCAGCTGTGCCCTCCCACCCCCATCCGCAAACCCGCGCCGCCCTACACCTACACCGAGCCCCCGCCCAATCATCACATGCCCTGGTAAAACTGCGCATTGCCATTCTGCATGTGCGCGTTCTGGACATACTGCCCGCCCAGCATGCCGCTGGTATCAACTCCAAACCGCATCTCTTCCTGGGTGCTTAAATCCAAGCTACCGGACGACACATGCAGTCCGAGAGAGTTCGCGGGATCGCCAAACTGCCCCATGATATGCTGGTGCTGCTGGTTCTGGTTCTGGTGCTGGTTCTGGTTCTGGTGCTGGTGCTGGTTCTGGTTCTGGTGCTGGTGCTGGTGCTGGTGCTGGTGCTGGTTCTGGTGCTGCATGGGAAAGCTCTGCTGCGCAAGGCCCGTGTTGAACACCACCGGCGCGGGAGACACGACGGCTCCCATGTTGTGCATGACGGGCTGCACCGGCGACGACTGCTTTTGGGGTGTCACCTGGCCGCCCATGAGAAACGCCCCGTTGGGCGGGCTGATGCTTCCCATGGCCAGAGAGCCCGGGCTAAAGTCCGCCATCAGCGGCGTCGCGAATTCGTTTTGCGGGAGTGGAGACGTGTGTGGGAACACAAAGCCGGCCTGTGTCGTGGCAGGGAATTGGCCCGGGTTGGTGACGGGCACGTAGTTGAACTGTGGGGGGTTCATCTGACTTTGTTGTTGTTGCTGTTGCTGATGAATAAACTGCTGCTGTTGCTGCTGCTGCTGATGCTGAGAAACAATGTCGTCGTGGAACTGGTTCTCCAGACTTCCCAATGTACTCGCAATATCCTCACCGCTCATAGGCGAAGGAAAAGGGCGAGGCGGGAGATCATGGAGAGGGCTGATGACTGTATCTCCGTCCAGGTCCTTTTTAACGGCAAGGCGAATGATGGGAAGACTGATCTGTTCCATGTGCTTCGCCAGGTGCACTGTCAGCTTCTTCCACGTCGTGAAAGCCTTGTTGCAGAAGCGGCACGCCTCCGACTCCGGCAGCTTGGTGGTTTCGTAGTGGCACGCCTCAACGCATCTGGTCGTCTCGTCCGTGGCGCCATACAGCTTAACCTGGGCCTTGGTCTTGTGCTCGGGGTCGCGGAACTTGTGTTCGCGGACCAGGTGCTGCAGGAAGTTGTCACGGCGGTAGCATGTGTGTGTGCAGCTGAGCACATTGCAGGTCCACCATTCCAAGTGACGGTGGCCCTCGTTCTCGTGACGAACCCAGTCGGCCTTGCGCTTGAATATTTTGGGCTCTCTGCATTCCTTCCATGTGCATGTGAAAGGGAGAATGTCCTCTTGGACATGCTTTGTCCAGTCGGACGGTTTGATGAACGTCTTCTTCTGGAAGCAGAGCTGGCACTCAAAGGCAGCTGGCAGGGTGTTTGTCACAGGCATGGGAATACCCGGGGGGAAGCTCTGTGGGGTGACCATGACGGTGCTGACAGACAGGTCATCATCAGCACTGGGATTATCGCTAACTTTGCGAGGCTTGCCTTTGTTGTTGACTAGCGTGACAACGCAGCCTTGATTGGCACAGCTTGCCTTGTTAGAACATGTGTTCCCCGCCTTGATGTGCCTGATGCGGTTGCCAAGGAGCATCTTGTACCGCTGCTCCTGCTGATGGGAAATGCGATCAATCAAGAACTCGTTTTCAAGAAGGATATCGGGGTTGAGCTTTTTGAACTGGTCGCGGAATCCACTAATATCAGGCACGATGTTTGCTGAGTCTCCCACGAAGCCGTTCATTTCTTCATCGTCGCCGTCATCGTCATCCGAAGAGTCGTCGGAGCCAAGGTTGGCTACAGGCATGGCGGAAGTCGAACCGTAAGTCTGGGTAGGAATGGAAAGCTCAGTTGGGGGTAGTGGCGTCTGCGTACCCAGCGTTGCGACGGGGGGACCTCCATTCTTGCGCAAAAGACCAACAAGCCCTGAAGAAGACGCCGAAGAGCGGCCAACATCGGATTTGCTACGGTCGCGGCGTTTCATAGACTGTCTCAAGCCAGTGAAAGAGTTCTTGGGCGAGGTTACGGGAGGACTGCTGATGGATCCATGACGCGTGTGGGTTGACCCGATGGCAGCAGCGCTGCCGCCAACGTTTGCGACCAAGGTGCTGATACTGGGAGGGGCTTTCTTCTGGCTGATGGTTCGGGTCACGGTCAGTGAGCTACGGGAGCGCACATCGCCTTCGGTGGGCGTGCCAGAGCCAGAGGCGGAGGCTTCGTCATCGTCAGAGCGGAGAGTCCGTTTTGAGTTCCCCGCCGTACTGGGATTCCGCATCATGCTCGTGAAGTTCTGTAGGCCTTGGATGACCGAGTTGACACTCTTGGCGCGCTTATGGAGACTGAGCCTTTTGAATAGGCTTCCATTGAGGATCTCATCATGTTCGGCGTCAATGGGGTCTGAGAAGCTTTGGCTCTGGTTCGTAGTTCCGATGGTGGCTGCAAACGAGAGAACCGAATCATTATCCCACATCAGTCGTTGGCGATAGAGAACCATCGCATCGTTGGAAGTCTGGGGTGCAGAGCGGTTCTTGAAGTCGATGGCGTGGAACTTGGGCCCATCTTCCCATGCCGGACGATCGCGGATGATTTTGATGTCAGTGGGGTCGAGCTGGCTGCTTTGAGGATCGATGTAAGTCTGGCCAGAGACAATTTTGTTCTCAGTCATATTGCCCAGTGGGATTGTAGCATTGATACGATCAGCCTCTTCTTGATCGACAGCCACAGATGTGTCTGGGTCTTCAGAAGAGAGGTTATGGGGGACATCTTGCTGAAGCCACTGGCTAACGCTTTGGTTGCGCTCACGTACTTGGCGCTTCTTCTGTAGCTCGTTGACAGACTCGGTTGCCTGGCTGGTTCTCTCGGAGGGCGCAACGCCGCTGCGACTTGAAGGACTGTGTGGAAATTTCCATTGCGCCTGGAGAGACCCCTGTGCGTCTCGAGAAGGGTTGTAGATGGCACTCATGTCATCCTGATAGGTTGCAACATCACTCGCAAAGCTACGGGCGGGGCTATGATTGCGGGTCCTGGAGATGGTCTGGGGATTGTCGCTTGGGACAGAGACACCGTTGTCGTGATCCCAGAGTTCAACAGTGAAACGGGGGCTCTGTGGGGCCGGCAAGGGGGCCGACTGGTGAGCGCGGGCCGGAGCTGTATCCTCGCTTGATCTGGGGGTTCCAGTTTGGGGGGTTAACTGCACCTGCACCTGCACCTGTGCCTGGGAGGGGATGTGGTGAGAGTTGGCGGTAGCACGGGCCGCCGACAGCGCCGTGCTCACAACTGGCGATCGGCCTCGGGTGGTGGTGTCATGTGATGTATTGGATGGATCGGGCATTGGGGTGGGCGGAAACATGGCCTCAGCGGGAGGGGCGGTGGACGGGGGCTGGCTGTTGCCAAAGAGCGGGAAATCGCGTCCAGGGTTATCAAAGTTGATGTTGAGATTGGTGAGATCGTCCAGGTCATCACTAACCATGTCGCTCATGCTGGGCTGGTAGATGCTGTCGCAAGAGGGCGAGTCGGTTGGTGCTTGGTCGTTTGAGCCTGGGGTTGCGAGAGTGGGGATGTGGTTCGGGGACAGTAGTTTGGGATCGATGTAGTCACCGCCAGGGGGGATGTGTTTATTGGCTTGGGGGATAGTGAATTGCATAAACGGGTGATCAGTAGCAAGGTTAGTGGAGGCCATGATGCGATGATGTCAGATCAGTGCCGCGACCAAGAAGAGATAATCCTGCTTGGGTGGGAGGGGGACGGAATGTGGCAAAGATGAGCTAGAAGGGAAAAGAAGCAAAGAATATTATTAGCGAGCAGTTCGTGGGCGGGCCTGGGCAGGCGGGGTGAAGAAATGGCACGTGAAAAGGAAGCATCGCGAGTGTGCAAAGTGGTGCAGCAGGCGACAAAGGCTGGCTGGGTGGGAAAATGCAAGAGGAGTTCTTACTTGGTAGGGGGGATGGAGACTGGCGGGATCGGAGGGGCTCTCCTGAGCCCAGAAGCAAAGCAGAGCAAAGCAAAGCAGAGCAAAGCACAGCGACCGTACTGTGTATCTTAATCTAGGGTGGATAGTGTCGAGAGATGTGTGTGGGTGCGGATGCGGATGCAGATGCGAATGAGGATGCGGGCGCTGGCGCGGGCGCGGGCGCGGAAGCCGGCACAGGAGGATGGCGTGTGTGTTGAGTCTGCTACTACAGTGCGCGCTATTGCAGCTGCACGTACTAGTTGATGGCAGCAGCGGCACGTGAAAAGCGACGGCCCAGATGACGCGTAGATGATGGGATGGACGATGCACTGGGCAATATGGATGTGGTATGGCCAAGCGGGTTATGCGAGATGCGAGATGTGAGGTGCGAAACGCGAAATGCGCAAAGGGCAAAAAGCAAAAGGCAAAAGGCAAAAGGCAGAGAAAGGATAAATACAGAGAAAGGCCGATAATGATAAAGATGATGATGAGGGCGGTGATGCTGAAGAGACAAAAGCACAGATAAGATAAATCAGAAACAAGCCAAATGATGAAATAAAGATGCAGAAAATAGGATCTCCAAGACTTGCGATAATGGCGGGGGGACGTCGATGATTAAATCAAAAAGACTGGCAGGCAGGCGGACTTTGTTGGCCAGCCAAGTCTTTCCCAGTACAGCGCAGTACAGTACAGCACAGCACAGCACTATCAATGGCTGCTTTGCTTGGTCCTTGGGTTTAGGCCTGGGCGGGCTCTGCCTGTGTTGGTCTTGGGCTTGGGCTTGGGCTTGGGCTTGGGCGGGCTTGGGCTTGGGCTTGGGCGGGCTTGGGCTTAAACTGAGGGGCGTTGATAGAAGCTGTTGGCTGAATATGAACCGGCTTCAAGGCCTGGAATTTCCCCTCCACAGTCTGTAGTGCTCACACACCCACTAACTAGGCTGCACTGCACATTAAGTTACAGGCGACCCCACTAATGATTTTCCAAGTGTGTGCCCGGGCCTGGCTAGATACAGGGCAGCAAACAGGGGCAACAGGGGAGGAGAGAAGCACAGGGCCAGGGCCAGGGCCAAAGTGGGCCATTGAAGAATCACCCACCGAATTGAATTTGGGGACTTGCTGGCCTGCTGGGTGGTGTGTCCCCAACACTCGCACCACCTACACTACAGCACTACAGTGCCGGCCCAAAACCCCGCCCCGCGTGCCAGCCTATGAGTGAGCCACAACCTCACAGTGTAGCCGGGCGGCAAACACAAAAAGAAGCATAAACATCCACAGTGCAAATCGTATCTAGCCGCCAAGGCTGATGACGGGGATCGTCCCTTTTGGCCTGTCCTCTCCTTCTGTTTCTTCTTCCCGTCTTCTCTACAGGCCATGAACATGACACGACCTCTCTTTTCTTAGCCATGACGAGCTTACCCCCTCACGCGTGTTTTCACCGTGCATCTATCTCTATCTGTAAATGTATGTCCCCGTCCTCACCACACACTTGTCAGCTCACGATAGCGGCGCCTCACTAATCCGCACTGCGCAGTGAGCAGAAGGAAGAGGGCCTGAAGCAAGGCACAATCCGAAGCTACGCTGCCATTCAACTCCCCCTCGCCGCACTGCCTGTCAACTCCTGCTCTCCCCCACCAAGCCGTCATCTTTCGAAACCTGAAAGCTTGACTTGGGAACACACCATCGGCAGCTCTCCATCTAGATCGGGAGCGCTCCGCCTCCATGTGGGAAGCATCGCCACAGCCACAGCAGAAACCTGCAAACAACTACCCTCAAGTCAGCCTCGCTCCTCGTCTTTTGTCTAGCTGTTGGTTGGCATGCTAGGAGCAGTCATTTCCAAAACAACCCGCATTGCGCTTTGTTACAGCCTCCTCCCGAACCCTTGTAACATGCACGATTAGCTTGTCTAAGCCTGTTTTGCTGTCTTGCCGGTTTGCTCTGCCCTCTGCCCTGTGGCTTAGCTGGAGTACTATAAGCTCTGGGAAGATTACACGACGACAGGAATTGAGCCAACGGAAGCTAGTCTGTATCCAGCCTCCATCCAACCTCCATCCAGCCCGGAACCTGGACCTTGATTTTCAGACAGCCGAGAATCCCTTTGGCCGTCTTGGCCCGTGTTGCTCTGTCTAATGGATCAATACACTTTGCCTAGGACGGCAGATCAACAATTTCTTCCAGAAGACCCGTCATGATACTTTCGGGAGGACAAGCCCGCCCAGCATGCACAGCGCCTGTCCCCGGTTGTGGCCGGTCTTCCAGCATAGCCGCACTTCTGACAGCACAAAGCAACAGCTCAGCCTCCCTGTGCTGCCATGAATAACAGGGACATGTTTCTGAGGCTTGTAATAGTTTAGCTTCTTTGCATCATGTAACGTCGAGAGTGATGATGTCAGACAGAAGCTTAGTCCCCCCTCCGTAAGTACGTCCTACTAGCGGTCATGTGACCGGTCACGTGATGCAGGATTACAGCAAAAGCTTGCTGTGCTTGCTAGGATCGTGATTCCAACGCAAAACTCGCTGCTTTTCTTGGAACCTTGAACAGACTTAATTTCTTCCCGCCGTCAAGCTTTCTCCTGCTCATGATAGTAAGCATCGCATAGCACAGTCGAAAGAAGCCTGTAGGAAGACCTCTCTTAACGGCAGCCGCTCGTTAAATCTCGATCCGCCCTTGTTTCCTCGGGTTTTCCTTCTTTTGTTCTACGAAGCTCGACTGTAAATGGTTTCTTTTTTTTCCTCCTTTTTTTAATACTCTTGTTTTGCTTTCTAGTTGAGACAACAGAACAACTACAAGCCAAAGTATTCGTGATTTTTTTTCCTTTTTGCTCTGACCTGTATTCGTTGATACATCTACTTCCACATCCATACTCGTAAAGTTTGCTATACAATGTTCCATGTAAGCCTCCCTCATGAGATGCCAACCAAGAACAACAACAACATCGACAAGCCTGTGAACTTGAGACTTGGAGAAATGCCGCCGCTGCAAAACAACTAACACCACAACCTCGTCTAGTGGAATCCGGAAGACAACTTTCGACTGCGCCTGCACCGTGCACGATCTGTGGTACTCACTCCTGATGAGTACGTCTTGTCCTCGGCCTTCTTCTTCCCCTATCCTGCACTTCCTCCCCGCTCTCTCTCTCTCTCTTTCTCCTCCTCCTCCCTCTCTCGGCCCCCAAAAACACATGCGTAACCCAGCCCCTACCCTACCATACCCCACCCCACCCCATCATCCTCCTTCCACCCACGCCAAACGACTCACACATCGCCCATCCCACCAGACTCGTCGAAGTGCGCGCCGCCCAACGCACCTTTGAAGGGGCGTACATGCGCACCGCCATCTCGCAGTTCTCGTTTGCGCTCATCATCCTCAAGGTCTTCACGTCCGAGTTCTACGCCATCGGCGCCCTGTACTCCGTCTACGGCGCCGCCGTGCTGCTCGTGGCCATCTACCGCCGCTACGAAGGCAACCGCCAGTTCTTCCGCGAGGAGGACGCCGAGGGCATCATGACCAAGCGCTTCCGCACTGCCGGCACGTCCGTTGCTTTGCTAAGCACGCTCAGCTTGCTTGCCTATGTCACGCTGTTAGTTCTAACGTGGCGGCTTGCACCAACCAACTAAATCCGCAACATTGGCGTTAAGGTGTATACAAAATATCCTTTCTCATTTTTTTTCTTTCCTATCCCCTTCCCTCATTGTCCACACCTCCCCTCTATCCTCCCTATCTTCCCACTCCTTCGATCCTCTATCTGCTTTCTTTTTCCATCTCTTCTACTTTTATCTTACCTTGTACGTCGACTCACTCTGTCTCATTTTTT
>JAXHKQ010000419.1:0-19104 GCA_038407185.1 Chalaropsis ovoidea
GTGAGTGGGGTGGGGAGGGGCGCTACAGTTACAGCGTGTGCATATTTATGTATGAACGGGTGGTGGTGAGCGCTAAACTTCACGTGCCATCCAGTCCAGGCGCACAGAAATTTCTGCGAGAAAGGCGGGAAAGTACAGTACAAGGCCGGTACAAGAGGTACAAGACCGGTACAAGAGGTACAAAAGGTACAAGACAGGTACAAGACAGGTACAGTACAAGACAAACAAACCCCATGGACAGGTCAAGCAACTGCCCTATACCAACACACCAAGGCCCAACCCGACCACACAGCAGCAAAAGAAGGGCCCCAGAAGAAATGGAACCTCTCCGAAAACTGGAGACACAAATAACCAGCTTCTGAGTCTGAGTCTGAGTCTGCTGTGGGTGACGTGTTAAGCTTATAATGTAGCTTTGTACCATGCTCGATATGCACGTATACTTGCATGCACATATCCACTCAAACGCTAGCAGGTCTTGGTCGCGGATGTGTCTCCGGCACGACTGGCACAACCGGCACGCCTGGCAAGTAGCGCACAAGTACAGATCAAGAGACATCACATCACATACAGAAAATACACGCAAGTACAGTTACAGTACATCACATACAGAAAATACAAGAGTACAGTTACAGTTGCAGCCCACATCCCGCAGCCCCATATAATGCAATGTCTTTATTTGCTATTTAGCATCATTTGGCTGCATGCTGCTTGCTGCACAACATGGCCTTCCACTCACTCCTCTTCGGCAGCCAATCCACACAAAGCCTGATATGATAACCAACCCTTGCCCATCATTGTTGACTCGCTTCCATGGCCACGCCCATCATCACATCACGACTATCTGAATCACAACCCTCGACCACCCCACACCGGTGGCTCTATCACAGCCGAGTTGAAACAAAATCACCCATGACTGACAGCAATCAGCCATGATTGAGAGGCAAAGGAGACAGCTGTGCGGCCGGGCGTGGGTGGGTGGGTACCTGCATGGCCAGGGCATCAGTGGACGGCTTGGCCAGGGCATCAGTGGACGGCTTGTACCAGTACATCCATGCTAGGCTCCATTTGTGTGTGTGTGTGTGTGTGTGTGTTTTATCCTCTCCCCATCCCAGACGTCCTCTCGACCTCTCAACCTCTCAAAGCCCGGCCACCCGAAGACCGTGCGGCTAATGCTCTTGAGCTTTTCCTCCCTGTTGGCTTGGGTGATCGCTAGAACTTCAGGAAACTCCCACAGGGGTATTACTGCGCACAGACTAACTAACCTCTGTATCCCCATGAAGTTTTGTGGACGTACCCATACGTGAGAGAGGAACAACGTCCATCCCATCTGCACACATGCTCCAGAACAGTGTTTCTTCACTGTAAATACTGACTTGATATCCCCCACATCATTCTTAATGCCCTCGCACACCTCCAGCCTACACCCACCCAGCCACACTACAGCCCAACTACATCAAGATTGACGCTGCCCTCCCTTCGGTGCGCAACTCCGCACTAACGTGTCTGATATGCTTCGTCCTAGGGATAGTGAGAGCTTATAATGCAGATAGGGGGCATCTCACATAAGCTCTAGTCCTTTGATCTAGTTCTTGGCGTCAGAAGCAAAACGTGAGAAACGGAGTGGTACGTCCAGGGTTCAGGCTGCTGTATTGCTGTATCTAACCCTACGCCCACGTGATGTCATACACTGTCACATTTGTGGATACCATTTCTTGCACGCCTCACACCACACCACACCAGCCAGGGTCAGCAAGCTCTATCTATCTTAGACCAACTCTCAGGAATCGCGAAAGGCGGAGGCGGAGGCGGAGGCGGCGCCCAGGAAAGCTTATCAGTGACGACAGAGGCCTATGATTGCATGATTGATCCAGATTTCGCGGTTACAGTCCAGATGGGAGCTGGGTGACGTGATGGCATGATAACACGGCCACGGACACACATGGGATAACGAACAAGGCCGAATGAAGAGGAGAGGAGGAAGAAGAGCAAGATGCACGACCGACTGCATGTAGCGATGTAGTAATCAAGGAGCAGATCTTGGATGAGGCTCCGGTTTTTTCTTTTTTCTTTTTTCCTTTTTTCTTCTTTTCTTTACAATCTTTCTCTGCTGTGAAATCTTTTTTTCCCATCTGGCATTGCACATCTTTCTTGGTTTTCAACTTCTTTCATAAACTATCGCAAGTTGACGACGTGTCTACTGCAGTTGGTTACGAAGTACGCTAGAGTGTTTTGTCACCCCTCTGCGACCCCTCTGCGACCCCTCTGTCACCTTCTGTATTCCGGCTCCCTTCCCGCCTAAAAAAGACAGCTTCATACTTGATACACTACCAACATCTACACTCCCCCGCCATTTTTTTGACTTTCTTTGTCTTGCATCGTCACATACGCTTGCTCTTCTTCTACTCGCTATCCATTATAAAATAGGCCCAAGATTCAGACAACGCTCCCTAGCCCGGCCCAGCCCAGCCCATCCCAGCCATGTCCGGGTCCTCTGCCCCTGTATCTCCCCCGCCTGAAGCCACTGAAGCCAGCGAAGCCAGTGAAGCCAATGCGACCAATAGTGCTGCTTCTTTAGGCATGGAACAAAAAACCCACGAAGCCACAGGCGAGGTTCTAGCCGCAAACGACAGCAACCAGCGAAATACTGCCGCTGCTAACGCTGCTAACGCTGAGACTCCTGATACTGCTGTGACTACTGCCTCCGACGGCCTCCTTCATGATAGCGGCACCCCACCATTGCCACCACCACCACCACCACCACCAGAGCCCAGCACCGACACCAGCACCGAGACTGATACTCCCAGCCATCCTACGCCCTTGGCAAACAACGACGGCCTGCCATCCAACCCCGCTACGACTGCCCCCGAAACTGACGCGGCTGATCCGATTGCTGCTACGACAACAACAACAGTCATCCCGACAACTTCTGGACCAATTCTCCACTCGCCCGACAAACCTGAACAGATCGCCGCCGCCATTCTGGCTGCCACCTCGAGCGAAATCCACGCCCCAAGCGACACCCCGCCCGAGTCCGCACCTGAGCATACGAGCGAGATACCCGCTCCCATATCCGAAGCCAAAGCTGAATCCGAAACCGCAGCCGCAGCCGACGACCCTGCGCTACAACAAGCCGAAGCTGCACACACGGACGCCTCGCCTCAAATCGCCGACCCCGCCTCACAACACCCCCCAGCTGCTGCCGCGTCGCCGTCGCCGCCGCCGCCGCTCCCGTTCGTGACGCCCTCATCGTTTCTGCAGCACACTTCCGCAAACCTGGGCTCGATATCAGGAACGCCTCCTGCCGTGGCTGCAACGCTGGGCTCTACAGCACCGCCGCTTTTACAGCACCCCGCTAACGCCAACACCAACGCCTTTGACTGTCCGCCATCGCCCGGCCATCCCGTCACGCTTCTCGATTTCACCGAGCCGATAACGCCATTTGCTGCCACCTTTTGCCCGTCGGCCGCAATGGTACAATCACAAGCGGGAGAAGGCCTCTCTGAAGCTGAATACCTCCAGCTCCTTGGTCTGGTAAGCGTCCCCGCCAATCCTCTTCCTCAAAGGGCAGTGCTCAAAGGGTAGTCGCCATTGGCTTGCTGTTGCTGCGAGAGACATGATGGCACGCAACATAGTCGTGCATCATATGCAGCTATGCGCCCTGACGCTTGTCTCGTTCGTTTCTCTTCAAATAGAGACTTTGGCCACATCATGCTCAATGCGACAAACCCAACATCTCCCACTGAAACGCTTTAGACATGCTATCGGACTGAACTGACACCTCGCATCTCATGTTTCCCTGCCCTAGAGAACAATCCGCCGTTTCCTCAAAGTTCGTACCAGCTACGATGTCCTCCCAATGTCCTTCCGCCTCATTGTTCTCGACAACAATCTGTTGATCAAGAAGAGCCTCAACATTCTCATCCAGAACGGTGCGTATGGTGCTTGCAGCGGGCGGCGGCCTTGTGGTACAGGTACCAGTTCAAAAATGCTAACATGTCTTGTTTGGTGGATAGCCATCGTCTCAGCACCGCTCTGGAACGCCGAAACATCGACCTTTGCGGGGTTGTTGACCGCGACGGACTACATCAATGTCATCCAGTACTACTGCCTGTTCCCCGAGGAAATGGGGGCTCTAGAGCACTTCAAACTAGCCAACCTACGCAGTAAGTAGCATGGCTTCTCGATGAAGCCTTGTGCTTTGCCGGCGAAATCACAGAGTCTAACTAACACTGCAACAGCCATTGAAAAAGCCATCGGCGTGTCACCAATCGAGGATGTCTCGGTCAAGCCCACCAAGCCGCTATACCAGGCTCTCCGCAAGATGCTTCAGACTCGTGCGCGCAGAATACCACTAGTTGATATCGACGAGGAAACGGGCCGCGAGACCGTTATCAGCGTCATCACGCAGTACCGCATTCTCAAGTTCATTGCAGTCAACAACGAGGTGAACACAGTGCTGCTCCGCAAATCGATCAAGGAGATTGGGCTGGGTACGTACACCAACCTGGTTACACTCAGCATGGACAACACGGTGTTGGACGCCGTGCACGAAATGGTGCAGCACAATATCTCGTCGATCCCGATTGTCGATGAGAACAACCGCGTGCTCAATGTGTTTGAGGCTGTCGACATCATCCCCTGCATCCAGGGCGGCATATACGAGGAGCTGTCGGAAGACATCGGCACTGCGCTGTGCAAGCGCGCGGATGAGTCGCCGGGCATCTACACGTGCAGCGAAGAAGACCGGCTCGATTCCATCTTTGACACGATCCGCAAGTCCCGGGTGCACCGGCTGGTGGTGGTGGATGACGACGCGAAGCTGCGCGGCATCATCTCGCTGTCCGACATTCTCAAGTATGTGCTGCTGCACGGCGAGGAGATGGACGACTTTTTCAGCGAGGAGGAGGATGAGCAGGAGATCAAGCGCCAGAGCCAGTTTGCCGCTCGGTACACGCAGCCGCAACAAAAGTAGAGGGGGGAGGGCAGGGGAGGGCAGGGGAGAGAGGAGGGAGAGGAGGGAGAGGAGGGGAGGGTATGTCTGGCTTGTGCGACATGGAGGAGGAAACAAACAAAATATGGGTTCTTTTTTAAGCCGAGATTTTTCTTTTTCCATCTTCGCCATCATGGTATAACCAGGGATCTTTTTTATTTGGGCCCTTTTATTTTCGTTATCAGGATATAACAAGAGACTTTTTTATTTTCGTCATCAAGATAACAAAGGACATGAATGCCTTCTCTGTCACAGGGTGGTTGTGCTACCGTACTCTGCTAGGGTTAGGGTACTCGAGTGAGGGAAGAGAAACATTAGCGTTTCGTTTTGCGCTAACAGCTCGACTTACACAAGGTTTCAGGCGTGGATTATCATCGAGGTAAATGGGTGTTTTTTGTTTCTTTGTTTCTTCAGTCTATCACGACATGTGCCACTGAAACAAGACGTGGCGCCTAAAGACTCTGGGGAGCTGCAAACGGTACAAGTCAACAAGACAATGTGTAGCAGAAAAAGCAAGACGTCCCAACATCAGCAGTCCAGTAGACCAAGAAAAAACAAAAGCCTCTGATATCAGCCGGCTTGGTTGCTGTGCTCTGTTCTTCGCACATGCTTGGATCACAATAGCGTTTATCCTTCTATTTTTCCGCCTCCCTAAACACCGCGAATTTTGTCCTCAGGCCGCACCGTACGCACGGCGTCAAGAGCAGCCAGAGCGTCCTTTCACGCCAGCAATATTTTGATTGGCAAGTGCTCGGGGCCACAAGGGCACTTGCTCAATCGAGACAGCTTCCTTCCCAAGCTCGTTCTGAGCTTGGACTCAACCACCAACCACCAAGCAACCAGCAACCAAGCACAAAGAGAAAAAAAAGCACACAACAAAACCCCAAACAAAGAAAGCTCAGCCTTGCCCGGCTGCCTGTTATTTTCAGGCTTCTTTTCAGGCATCATTTTTTTCCTGCTTCCTGCCTTTTCTGTGTTCTTTTAGGCCTAGTGTCCTTTTTGCAGAGCAAACAAAGGCCCTGAGGAGAAATTCTGCCTGTGCTTGATTTGATATTCCAGGCTGGCAGGCTTGCTTGTTCGTTCTCTTTTTCTTCTGAATTTCTATCATGTTGAGCTATCTTACTATCATCACTTTCATATACTGCTAAACAGGCACCGCTGCCTGCACATCAGCCCCCCAGGCTGACATATCCATCGACAGCCTGCCAGCTCTCTGAGTATAGCTTTTGTCTTTTCTGCTCTCTGTCCGAGCAGCTCCCCTGTTATTTTCTTGTCGCCGCCGTCACCATGTCAAGACAGCCCATGTCGCCCGTAGCCGGCTCGTTTGCGCCTGGCCACGGCGATGCCGACGACACTGGCCGCAGAAGCGAACACGAAACCCCCGACGACCATGTGCGGGCCCGCCGCATCCGCATGCTTCGCCCGCGAACCGCCCCGTCGTCGTCCTTGGTGTCGATCTCGACGTCGCTCCCCGGCTCTTACATGCCCGGCCCGCTGTACCGGGGCGCCGCAGACTCTGGGGCCTCGGGGCTGCAGCAGCTGGCTGCTAAGAACAATAGATCAACTTCTGCACTGCCGCTGTCTACCTCGACCGCGTCGAATTTGAACCTGGGCCGTGGCCAAGCAAGAGGCTTGGGCCTGGGCTTGAGGTCCAAGTCGAAGCCGCAGCTGCGTCCAAGCGAGACTTGGGCTAGCCTCAACCAACACGAGAATGGCGAGGATCGGGATGAGTTTGTCACCCGCTTCAACGAGGCCGCTGCCAAGGTGAGCGTCAGCCCAGAAAACATCCGAAACACCCATGTCCCCAGAATCAGACTGACAAGACCGTTTTCATGCTACTTAAGCTGGACGGAGTGCACATGCTTGAAGCGGGAAACTTCCGCTCATCACAAGTAAGTCGACAAGTTGGCATGAAAGGATCAAATCCCGGAGCTAAATCTGCAGAGATGGCTGCTAACATGTGTGTGTCAAAGTGCGAGCCGGAAGCGCCCGAGCAGCCTCGCCGATCATTGCTGGCCCGGCTATTCAGGCCCGGTGCTTCTAGTCCGAGCCCTAAGCAGGCAGACCCGGGCCTCAAGCTGACCAAAAAGTCGGTGGGCGACTACATGAGGCCGCTGGTCAAAAAGAACATGCCGCGGTATGTGGGCCTCGACGCCATGATTCGCATCAGCGGCGTGAGTGTACTGTCGCTTCCGTATCCGTTCCTATCCCGGCCTGTGATGCTGCCGTCTTGCTTACACGAGACTGGAGTGTACCTGCTGGACCACTGTGAGTAATCTTCAGTCACTGCTGCACCAACAAGACAACAAACTGACGCGTGGGCTAGACATGGGCGTTCCTGGCCTGTTTCGCGTGCCGGGCTCGTATCGCGTCGTCAACGAACTATACGAGTATTATCTCTATGCCCACCACGGTGGCCACGATATCTCGGAAACGATTCGCTGCGAGGGACTTCCATCCCATATCAAAACCGGACCGCATGACATCGCATCCGCCTTTAAGCGCTTCCTCAACGCCATTCCCGGAGGTATTCTCGGCTCAGTGGCTCTGTTTGAGGCACTGGAAGAGGTCACCTACCAACACAACCACTCGTCGTTGCCACGCGAAGAGCAGGCCAAAATCACTTCCAATCTCATTGCGCTTGCCATTGGTGCTATCAACTACCAGCCGCGGCGTGAACTGATTTGTGGCGTGTTTGGCTTGCTGGCCCTTATGGCAGCAGTGGCTAAGAAGTCTGCTGCCATGGGGAACGGCGAGGAACAGCTGGGCGCCCAGGGCTTGGGAATTGTCTTTGGGCCTTTGTTGACCGGCAGCACTCCATTTACCGAGGTGGGCGCTTCTCCATTGGGACTGGATTCTGCACCGGGCTCAGGGCCTAGTCCTGGGGCCGGCCAGCCAGTCGCTGTGGACCTGGAAGCAACAAGGCGTCTTGTTGAGCAGGCCAAAAACGCCAATGACATTGCCTCTTTGCTGATTTCGCTGTGGCGAGACATTGTGCCTGAGCTCAAAAACAACAGAGTTCTGGAGGTGCGCATTGCGCGTCCATTTATGTCTAAGGGTTCGCAGCAACCACAGCAACAACAAACTCGGTCACATAATTACCGCCCGTTTTCACCCATGAGTCAACAGTCTGACCATAGCTTAAGCCAAATCCCCTCTCGTCTATGGCGGGCATCTCCCATCCCCGAGTTATCCTCTCCGCAAGAAACACCACGCAGCACCTCTCCAGAGGCTCGGTCCAGACCACAGTCGCCTCTAAAACAAGCACGCAAGCTGTTCCCCAAGGCCTTCTCTTCCCGAGAAAAGGACCTGGCAGCCGCTTTGCCGCGCAGTGTTCATATCCGCAGAGTCCCGTCACACGAAAACTCCGACATCGAGTGCGAGTCCAAATCGCAGCCACGCTTGAAACATCGCGAACGAATAGACAGCCACATCTCGACACACTCGCAGCCTCAGTTACGAACTGCAACAGCAAACATGCCTGTTCCTCTCTCATACATTCGTCGAATCCAACAGCAGCAGCAGCAACAGCAAGACTATGACTTGACAGGTAGTGACCTCGGCGCTGCTGCTATCACTGAACCCCCCCTTGTCTGCAGCCCCAAAAACATTGGACTGGCCTCTTTGTCTCGCTCTACGCCCAAACTCCATGCTGTTCCAGGCCAAAGATAGAATCGGCCTCAACAGCAGCTTCCGGCTCGCGTGCCTATCACGTCCCCTCGTCCGTTTGCCTTTGACTTTGACGATGGTGATGATGCTAGCAACGACTGTGACGCCCCGCGCCCAGTTCCGCACAATCTGGACATGAATCGTGCTGGCCAAATGGCTGACGCTGACCGCGTCACCAGCCCTCTGGGATCTTTCCACGCCCAAAAGACTCTCAAGGCTTTCAAGCGCCGTGAAGTCCCGGCAAGTTACACCCCGGCCATGAACTTGTCTGCCGACAATGAAAACAGGACTCCGATCGCGTATATTGATGGCCACTTTCAGAACGAAGATCCTGACAAGCAGAATCAAGAGGTATGCTAATATTGTCTGCGTTGATTATGATGACAAGATTCAGCAGCTAACATTCTGAAGGGTATGAACAAGTCTCAAACCCCCCCAAAGCCTCGAAAGGAAGCGTTTTCCTATGAAACCGATATGAAGGCCCAGCTGGTTGCTTCAGAAGTCTCGATTATCACCGAGACCTCGAGCACCACCCGTACACCTAGGAGAGCCTTGCGCACTGTTCGTTCTCTGGGTGCTCTCTTTCATCGCCACCACGCGAATTCTGTGACGACTGAGCCTGTTCCGACACTGCGTAAGGTCAAAGGCGAAGCCCTTACCCATAAGAAGCTGGTGGAGTTGGAAAAAGAGGCTAGCGATGATGTTTTTAACACGTCGATTGATTCGATAACAGCCGCTTCGACAACCGCTGTAGCTGATCTTGAGGGCAGCCATTCGGGCAACAATCCAGCCATGATGAAGCCGAAGCACAAGGGCATCAGAAAGGTTCTGTCAAATGTGAGGGAAGCCTACAACATGGACCAGGGCAGCAAGGGTTTGGGTACTGAAGCACGGTTGACTTGCAGCTCTGCGGACCATAAATCTCTGGCAGCGCACCGGAATTCCAAGGAAGACGCCATTATCTCTGCTATTATGGCTGCTGTTGTTGATGCTAGTGTTGCGATCAAGGGCCATGACGCCCCTGGTGATACGGCTACTGGAAAGCCAGAGACTAGAAAGCAGGAGACCCCCGTTGGCCAGGCCGATGGTTTTACCAAGGCTGCTATGGGTAAAACTTTTGATGGCCCGACTAACGACACCCCCAACTCTGGTGAAAGCGCCCCTAGGCCTACAGTGTTCAATGCAGCTACTGGTGGCGACTCTGCCCAAGTCCCTGAAGATAAAGGTAGCCGCAGCAGTGCCACTATCAACACCGCAGCCAGCGAATCCAGCACCAACACGACCGATACCTACGCCAACAACAGAGAACGCTCGGGCTGGAAACTGTCGTGGCGTAGCCGCGCCGCACAGCAGCAGCAGCAGCAACATGGCCAGCGCCAGTCTGGAAGCTCCTCGTCTCTGGTGCGGCGCAGCATGGAAGAAGTGCGCAAGCTGCAGGAGGAGGTTGACTCGCTGTGCCACGAAGTTGCGCAAGTCAAGAACCAGGAAACAATGGCAGTGCATGCGCTCAAAGTTGAGTTGCGCGAATGCCACAAGGAGCGCAAGATGTGGAAGGCTCGTGCGCAGCGGGCGGAAGCGCAGTTGGGCGAGGTGGTGAGACGTGAAGAGGAGCAGAAGAAGAAGGACAAGAAGAAGAGTGAGGATGCGCGCAAGTTGAGTGCTGGCAGCAGTGAAAGTCATTACAGCACTTGAGGGCCGGGGGCAGGGAATTGTGGGCTACGAATACGAGTGGGTGGGTGGTCTAGAGTGTTGTTGTTGTTGTTGTTGTTGGTAGGGTGTAGTTTTCGAAATCCATAGCCGTTACGAATGAGGAGCAGAGATATTTCCAAGCAAACGGCGGGTGTGCTAAGAGCGGCGGTGATCACGAGGTAAGATACTATGATTGATGGTTGCTGGTTCTAGCTAGAGCCGGCTGCGTCAACAACGAAGATGGACTTGAACTGGTGTGTGGCCTGGACCACGTTTTGGTACATGGTGTAGTCTGCGTGGGGAGAGGGAGGAGGCGGGTTGATTGGTTAGTATGTGTGTGTGGGGGGGAGGGAAGAGGTGAGGGGAGAGGAGAGAGGGAAGAGAGGACTTGACTTGCCAACATCAGGGCCGAGGTCCTGCGCGCTGAGAACTTTGAGCGTCAAGTCGGCATTGACTTTGCCGATGAGGTGGACGCCGTTGTTGATGGAGAGGTGTGTTTCCTGTGGGCGGGGGAGGATGTTAGAGTTAAACGGGAACAGATACAGAGAGAGAGAGAGATAAAATGACCAAGGAAAAAAAGACTCACGCGGTTCAAAACCACCGTCACCATCCCATCCGACTCGACCATGGCCGTGTCGCCGCGCAGCTCGGCCACGCGGCCGACGAGAATCACGTTATGGTTAACGTAGCGGTCGAGATAGGGCGCAGTGATGCGCGGGGTTGAGATGCTGTCGGCGGACATGGTGAGAGACAGCGTGTGTGTGTGTGTGTGTGTGGAATTGGAATTGGTACTCGGTGGAAGCGGGGGCGAATGGCTCGGGCACTTAACCGGACGCGGGTGTTGTCTGTATACGGCGGCGCTAAATGAACGACGGGGTGCGGTGGCCAATTCGAGATGTAGGCGACACGTATGAAGGCCAGGAAGCAAAAGAGGAAATATGCTTTTTCGTATGGAGGGCTCTCGCTTTTTTCAGAGGTCAAAAATGATGGACGGCTTTTAACCAGGTCTGGATGCTGGTCGGTTGTTAGCTTAGGCTGTGATGTTTAGAGGCTCTGGCCATGGCCGTCCTTTTTTCCCCACTTTGGTCACGCTGGGCTTACGCGTATGCCAGGCAGGCAAGGTTAGTAGACCACGCGATATCACGTGATGGTGATGTGTACCGTCTGCATTCTATTGTTGGCATGTATACAAGCAAGTCCTCAGATGTAACCCTAAAAACCTTTGGTGTCTTGACGATATAGCACAAGAGTATGGTGAGAGACGCAGGCAGCTGCAAAATAGATCATCTTCAGTAGGATCACACTCGTTTTTCATTGTTCAGGCTCACTGTGGTTAAAGCATTTACTAGCACTTTTGCTGTCTAGGGGACTCTAGGGAGATATTCTACCCTAAGGATCTCTGACCCTTATGTGCTGCTTGTCACGTGCGTGTTGATTTCCCCGCCTAGCAGCCACCGTAACGTAGAAGAATCAACCAACCAACTCATCAACATCTTTGCTACCATTTGCAAGGCTAAACGAGGTATGATGGAAGATATTCTTAGTTTAGTATCTTCTGTACAGTCTCCGAGAGACGTCTTTACATGGCGTTGTCTACACACAAAGCAGCCACACTTTCAGAGCAGCCACACGCCAGCCAGCCACACTTTGCTCTCCATGTTCTAGGCCTGTGTGAGGCTTGCTGCCCAGGACCGAAGCTGATTGGCTGGAAAGATGGGACGAGTCAGTCAGTCGACGTTGCGGATCGTAGGCTAGCTGATCTTGTCTCCCTGGACTGAGATTCGGCTGCATTGAAGGGAGTTAATGCACACGGGAAGTTGGAGTACTGAGAATGTTTTATTTTATTTTATTTTATTTCATTTTTTCTGCTTCTTGTGGTCACCAGATGCTCTAGCTGCGAAGTCTCGACAACTTCTATTCTTGATTACCCCAAATATATACAAGCCCCGAGTCACTGTCAGACGACACAGCTAGACAATCACTAAGTGGACAAACATTTAAACATTGTCCACTACTAGGCTGCCTGGTCGCAAGGGAGTTCCCAAGGTCCAATCAGCGACCAGTGTCTCATCCTTATCGCACACGAGTCAGTTGGGCTGCGACTGTGACTGAAGGTTGCTGGCCAAGCTCATGAAGCGGAGTCCCTTTCGAGCAATGCAATGCATGTATTCCTGTCTAGGGGGTCGCTTCATGCTGATGGCTGCTGCTTTGTCAAGGATATGCTTTCTTGTGCTACTACAGCTGACTCTTGCACTGAACGGACAGCGGCTTTTCTCTGCTGTCCTGACATTTGACGTGACACTTGGGACGTCGATACCCGGGTGTCCCATCCCAGCGGTGTTTTCTTTTTCTGTTTTCTTTTCCTTAGATACAAACAAGAGACACCACGGGGACATATGTGAAAGAAAAGAACACGATGGAAACAGACGCCTCTACAGCTTTGGCGGCCGTGTCGTCCTGACTCATGGCCATGTGCTCTCGTGATTTTCTTTGCACCCTCTTTTCTTCGTTGCTTTTGCCTTGGTGCACCCATAAATGAGTTTCTGTAAGATATGAGATACATGCCAAATCAACGCACATGACTCATGCCATTCACCGTCACAAAGGGGTATTTATCTCGACCAGGCGGACGGGGCAGGTAGAACCGTATGTATACATATGGCCTTTTGATCCGCATTGGGTCTCCTACCAACTATGTTCGGGCTAATACTTTTGACCCCACTCTGGACCGCCGGCCCACTGACACACTGGTTTTGGGGTTCTTTACTTTTCCGAACAGATTGTGTACTTGGGTACTTGTTTTGACATTGATGCTGGGTGCAACAAGGCCAGACGTGGTCGAATGTATGCCTTCTTTGGGAAGACAAGACAACTGCAGGTGCGATGTGTTGTTGTTGGGGATTTGGGGAAAGAGCTAAGCGACTGTAGTAATTACGGGAAGGAGCTAATTGGCTGTAGTAGTTGCAGAATATGAGGCTGCTGCCTTTCTACTTGCAATAATTTATTGGCGATACTTCTTTACGTTCTGCAGTATTTCAACAGCGTAGACTGTGCAGCCCTGTCTTTTGCTACTCTGCAGCTGTAGAAGCTACATGCCACTTTATGTAGAAATCTGCTTAGCTAGCAACCAGAACGATTGAAGTTCCGAGCCATGAATCGGCATGTATTTCTCAATGCAGGGAATGACAAGCTGACTTGGCACAGGAGTCCGGACCACGATAAACTCGATTAAATCCAGCTGAGTTGACTTCGTTGCTACATACGTACATTGCTTCATGTAGTATAGAGAAAAAAGGAACGCCACGAAACTGACCGTGTTGTGATTGGCTGGGACGGGAGGAGAGGCTTCTCGAACCTGGCTTCATCCAACAGAGATATTGCCCTCGGAGAACGTCCTGCCTCCCTTTTGTTCCAGGGTGTATCTCTTTCCCGGACTGGGCCGTGTTATTTGGGTCTGGCAACTGCCCAAAATGAGGAGGACATCCTCCTTCCTCTTTCCTTTTGTCTTCCTGATTCCTTCCTTTTTTTGTTTTCCTGCTCGTAGCTACAAACGTGTATTTGCAACTAGGCCACGGCTAGCTTCCTAGTTCTTGGCCGGAATCTCGGTGCGACCTCAATCCGGACCCCGTCTTGTCTGCTCCAGAACTCCACAGTAAGCAGCGTATCGATACAGCCGGGCCACGACCAACACCACGCACTTTCTTGCCCGTGGCCGGAACCTCATCGAACCTGGACTCACCCCCGCCTCCCCCTATACAGGCAGTTACCGCCGCTTGTGGCCCGGAACCTACTTCCGGGGGCCAAGCAGCCAAGCAGCGAGGCAGTTACCCAGCAGTCCAGCGGCAACTTCCAACAACACTAAGCTGCAATCATCGTGACTTCCATTTGCGAATGTGGACATCAGGGCAGCCGTGGAATATAAAATCTGGCCTCTTCTTCCACATTTCGAGCTCCAAATCTTTTCTTTTTCTCTTTTTTTCATCACTTCTTTTTCTCTATCAAAAAGCGTTTCTTTCCAATATCCATCTTCACGACATCACGATATCACTATACCCACGATCCCCTATCACTTTATCGTTTGTTTGGCATCTCTGTCTTATCATCACTGCATTACTCCGCCTCTTTGTCTTCCTCATTGTTGTCTCTACTTCTCATCTCACCTCAAATCATCCCAAGTCTATCCAGTCACAATGTCCGGCCCCGAGTTTCCCCACATTGCCAGCGCTACTTCTTCACATCATGCCCGGAACTCTTCCACTTCCAAACCGTCCTTCCAGAGTTCCAAGTCCAAGCTGGCACCAGGCCAGAAGATCTCTTTGCCTTCTGCCCCCGCCTCGTCTGCCTCTGTCTGCACTTCAGAGACTCTCTCTGCCCATGAGGCTCCCTTCCCCCTGTCCTTCCCCTTGGCGCCTTCTTCTTTGGCTGCCCAGAGCATGCAGCCCGGCGTTGCTTCTGCGGGTACCGCTGCTCCGATTCCTCTCCCCCTTCCTCCTACAGTTGGCAATACAACCACCCCAACTGTTTGGGACTCGCCTTCAGGTGGGGTTGCCTCTGCGACTTCATCTCAAGCCTCCTTTGCAGCAGCGCCTGCTTCACAGTCGGCCAGCTCAGTTGAGGCTTCGTCACAATGCACGTCTGCAGCTAATGGCGTGCCCCCCATGACTCTCTGCCATCAGGCTCATGTACCAGATCAACGTGGGCCTGTGGCTGTGTCTATGGATGTAGATGAAGTCGATGCTGCTGTTGCTGCCCTTGTTTCTGCTCCTCTTGCCGCTGAGGCATCGGCTTCAGATTCACCCGAGTCCTCTGCTGGGAGTGCTACCACCGGAGAGGGGGAGAGCCGCTTCCTCACGTCTCGGGAGCGGAACCGGACCGCCGCTGCTCGGTCTCGCGAGAAGAAGAAGATGGAGCAGAAGTTGAGGGAGGAGGAGTACCGGAGGATCACCGAGGAGAATTCCCGGCTACACCAGGAGGTTGAGGTCCTGAAGGGCGAGGTCCACCAGTTGAGGGCCTGCGCCGAGGGTCATATGCGCTGCAATGACCCTTTGATCAGCCAGTACCTCAACTCCGGACCCGGATTTGGTGCCGCTGCAGAGGCGGAGGCGGCAGCCCAGCTGGGTCACATTGGTAGTGTCCCGGTTCAGGGCCAGGTTCCAGGTCTTCAACTCTGGAACATGGCCCCTCTAGCCCAGCCTGTTCACTTGCAGGCTGACTACCACCATCAGCCCCAGCCTGTCTATATGCAGGCTGGCCACTACCAGTGCTCCCAGCCACAGAGGGTCCCTCAGCAGCTTGGCCGGGCCCAGCCTGTTTACATCCCGGCCCAGCCCCGGGCTACTCAGTTCCTCCCAGAGGAGCACCAGCCCCGCTTTGTCCAGTCGGTGGACGCACAGCCTCAGCTGCGACATAGCATGTCGTCCATCGGCAGCGAGATGCGTCGCCCGGGCACGCCGCCCCACCAGATGGCCTCGACCCATCTTACTTCCCGCACCCGCAACACTGTTGCGAGTGGCCGTGTCGTCTCCCGGGCACGCCCTGGTCAGGCTCGTCCTGCCCACGCCAATCTTGCCGGGGCCATGGCCGCTATGCCCCAGCGTGCACAAGCTCCTAGTACACCTGCGGCGGCCCCCTCCACAGCTCCTGCCCTTCAAATGGGCCTGGACACTCTTCCAGTGGTCACGGCACCCCACGCCCAGCAGCAGGTCCAGGTTCCAGAGGGCTTCAACGCCGCGGGGGGGCTAGCGGGTCTGGAAGTGACGGTCAGTCTGCCCATGATGCCGTCGACTGAGGGCATCATGGACCTGGTGCCGTTGGATCCCTCGGCGCTTGCGCTGGAGCCGCCGCTGGTGCAGATGGACGGGGGTGTCAACATGGACTGTGACCCAGGCCAGTACCATGACATGATTGGCAACCTGTTGGCCGGCGACGTGACGTTGCTGCTGGGTGCTTAAGGCTTGGGGTCTTCTGGGTTCTCGGGGTTCTCTGGTGCCATTGTGATGTTCTGGACTGATTGGGGTTGGTGTTGGTGGTGACCTTTGGTTTGTCTTTTTTGGTGGCCTTGTTTTTCATCCGGTATTATAACGACTCTTATGTATTGTTCATTCATGTTCAGACTTGCGTTGACAGGCTTCGTGTTTGCTTCTGCTTGTCCGTCGATTTACACACAGCGAATTGTGACATGTGATGTTTGTAGTGCTCTGCCAGCCCGGCTCTCTATATCGTAATGTGCCTCTTTCCGCCGTACATGCACGACGAGCCCTTGTAGCCCATACAGCCTCATGCTCATGTCTTGTATTATACAGATATATTTGGTACAGACACTGCTCTACAAAGACAACAGTGTGATAGTGCTAGGCCCCGTCCAGGCCTTGTCTGTGGCGGGCGTCTTGCTTTTGCTCTGCCAGCGCCACAGGCCAGCGCCACACCTCCTTACGCCACAACCGTCTCGCCCAGCGCCGGCCCCTCGGGCAAGGCGCCGTCAATCATGATTTTGCTAGTCAGGTCGCTCTGGTGTTCCGAGATCAGACGCTGCAGCGCCGACCGCTCCATGACCAGTCGGCCCTCCTCTAGCAGGTCCTTGACGTCGACCTCGTCGGACACCAGCACGCGGCCGTGGTCGCCAGCGTGGTCCAGGGCGTCGGCCAGGTTCTCGCGCACGTCGTCGGTGACAAACAGCGTGCGGCCGTGGGCGCGGTCCCACTGGTGGGCCTCCAGCAGCTGCACAGCCTGCTTACGGAGGTAGCCGGCGACCAGCTGGGGCTCGAGGAAGTTGGAGTCGCGCAGCGAGGTGAAGTCGGCAATGAGGGGCAGCTCCATGCCGTCCTCGCAGACGAGAAGCTCGCCGCGGCGGTAGCGGTAAGAGAGGGCCATGCGCCAGGCCTTGTCGTACATCTTGCGCGGCAGCTCGCTGCTGAAGTCGCGCGGGTGCGGGCCGAAGACGACACCTCCGCCGCGGAAGATGGGCGACTGCCGGCTGCCGGCTCGCGCGCGGCCGCTGCCCTTTTGTGGCCGCACCTTGCGCTTCGAGCCGTGCACCTCCCATCGCGTCTTGGTCGAGGCTGTGCCCTGTCGTGTGCTGTCGCCTTCGAAGATGATGGCTCTGTGGAGGATGTCGCGGCGTAGCGGGACGTAGAGGTGTCTGGAGGACCAGTGCTCGAGGCTGGTGGGCTCCAGAGCCGGGAAGGAGTGGATGGTGACGGGAACGTCTGCCGTAGGGTTAGCGTGTGCTTTCTCTCGTGTGGCTGCTTTTGGGGGGTGGCCATACTCGTGGTAAAGTCTCTGGGCGGGGCACTGGTGGTGGCCATGCCGCGGGCCAGGCTGGCGGCGACGCGGGCATTGTTCTAGAAGCGGCGGGATGTTAGCCTGGGCACAACGCATCTCGGCAAGATAATGGTCAGCGTACTGTTATCACCGAGGCGCCGGCTCTGATGGGCGCAGCCGAAGACACGGACAGCGTCCGCAGCGCCTCGGTGAGGCAGCGCATTCCGTTGGCGGCCATTGGTCGAAGCAGAGATCCCGGGGCAGACCGAGAAAGCGAAGAGGGAAGTGTGGGGTGGTCTAGATAGGCGGGTCGCGTTCGGGTTCGGGCGGCAAAGAGGTCCGGAAAAATCAAGACTGCGTCCAGGATCGTCAAACCGGCGGCGGGTTGGCGGCGGCCTGCCACATGAAAAGCTTTGTGGGTTTGTCGGAGCCTCACAATTGGGGCTGCCAGGTGGTGGCAGCTGGCGGGGAATATGATGGTAGCGCCTTCCTAGCTAGGCGACAGCCCGCTACAGCTGTCAATACCCGCTGCCAGCTGACAGCCCTTCTCGTAGTGGGGCACAAGCAAAGCCTGGTGGGAAATTTGTGCTTGGAGTAGCATCACGAAGCCCATCGACAAAGAGAACAAGGCCAGGCTCTTGATTTTCTTTTTCCTTGGCTGCCGATCGATCCACCCCCTCTCACGACGACAAAAGCCGCCGAGTCCCAGCCGGCTTCTCCCGCTCCGATAGAACCGGCCTTCCTGTGTTCCGTTCCGGCCTTCTTTTCTTTCCCCCCTCTCTCTCTCTCTCTGTGGCCGGCCCCATCCATCCGCCATGTCGCGGTGTCCCTCGCTTGCGCGGCCTTTGCTGCGGAGCTTTCCCGCCAATGGGCCCGCCCAGCTGGCCTTCCGGCCCTTCTCCATGAGCGCCGCCGCCCGCTCCGACGGCCCTGCTTCTCCTCCTCCCGCGACGTCCGATGCCAGCCCCGCCGCCGCCGCTGCCGCCCCCGCTGTCGCCGCCCAGATCGACCCCGCCAACCTGGACCCCAACACGGCAGTCGGCCGTGAAGCCGAGCTAGCGCTACAAAAGGCGGGCACGCCGCCCATTGGCTCTCGCCGTCGCCGCATGGCCGTCCGCACCAGCCAGAACCTGCCGTTTGAGCAGCTGCCGTTCCAATGCTTCCAGGAGGCCCGCAAGGTGCTCAAGGCCGACCGTGACGAGAAGGTCAAGGAGCTGAAGGAAAAGGCAGAGCAGATTGCCAAGCTGGAGCAGAGCGACGGAAGCAAGTTCAAGAAAGGCGTGGCTGGCCGTGATCTGCGGCTCCAGAGCTTGCGGAAGAGAGTGGAGCAGCTTCAGATTCTCGCAGATATCAACGACCCCGTAGTGCGGTGTCTTCGTCGTCGCTGTCGGCAGCAGATGCAGACGTAGATGGCGATGCCAATGATGTCACCCGCTGGTCTAGAATCACCTCGCCGTTGATGTTGTATAGCACCACCGTGCCGCCCGCACCAATCA
>JAXHKQ010000420.1:0-19098 GCA_038407185.1 Chalaropsis ovoidea
GCCAAGACAATGCCCCCCCCCCCCCCCCCCCCCTTCTCCTCTTCTCCTTCTCCTCCCCCGGCCGGCCGGCTCGACATGCTATCAAACTGCCCCAGAATCAGTATCAGTATGTAACACATCTTGGTCAAATCGCTGCTGCTGCTGCTGCTGCCACTGCTGCTGCCACTGCTGCTGTGTCCGTCCTATCTTCCCATCATATCATTGACCATCATATCATTGACTATCTCTCCCACAAACACCGCGACTACTGCTAGCTGCACAAGTCCTAGCTCTCACTTTAAGCTGTTATCTGCACGGCTGCCCCTGCCCCCTCCCCCCCGCTGTCGACATCTCCATCGCCTCTTTTTCCCCATCGAGCCTTAGCGTGCTGCTGCAGCGCTGGGCTATTATCCGTTTGTGGCGTTGTAGGGGGTACCTGAAGCACAGTACGAAAAATAAAGCCGGCGCACGCACCGAGGAAACGGCAAGGGTCTGGGGTTGGGGCGGGCTGGGGCTTACAAACCTTGGGAAGCTTGCTGATAAGAGAGAGGGTGGCTTTATCAAGGGCCGAGACTTGTTGCAGCAGCGAAAGGCGGCCTTGTCGTTACGGATCAATGATAGCACCTGGGAATGTGCCTACACGCTGAGAGACTTGCTGGGGGTGGATACCTGCCCTCCACTTTCGGCGCCGTACTAGTGCTACAAATCGAGACTGCTGATGGGATGGCGGCTTTGTCCCTCTCTTGGTCTTTTCATTCTTGCTTCAACTCTGGCCAGCCGCAGACCACCTTCGGACAGCTCTAGTACCCCTACTCTACTCCCAGTCACACTGCCACCCTCAAACCATGGGCCTCAAGCACGCTCTGATACTGGCCACGCTGGGCTTTGGCTCTGCCCACAAAGGCCACCATCACGCCCAGCCAGAAGATGATCCCGCGGCCCCGGCCCCGGCCGTGGCCCACGCCGACATTTCTCTCGAGGAAAAATGGGGGACCGATGTAAGTTTGTGCCGTATACTTACTAATACATTGTCCGGCTGTGCTAACTCGTCTTCATCAGTGGGGCTTTGCAGGTATCCAGACCTTTGCCCATCTGCCGCATGTCAAGTGCCTGGTCGAGGACAAGTACCCGTTTGATATTGGTATCATTGGCGTCCCGTTTGATACCGCGGTCAGCTACCGTCCTGGTAAGTTACCTTTTCTTTTGCTCGCCCTCTTCTCTGCATGCACTATAGCCGCCCCTGTCTCTCCCGTCTGCTGTGTTCCCATCTATTCACACCGTACCAGGCACCCGCTTCGGGCCCCGCGCGCTTCGCTCCGGCTCGTCTCGCCAGACGCCGTTCCGGAGCTTCAACCACCGCGCCGGCATCAACCCCTACTCCTCATGGGCGCGCATTGTTGACTGCGGCGACATGAATGTCTCCCCCTTTGACAACGGGCTGGCGCTGCGCCAGATGACCGAGGGCTATGCCGAGCTGTCCAAGCGCTCTCCCACGGCCCCGGCCCACACCGGAGGCAAGTCCAAGCTGGTGTCCCTCGGCGGTGACCACAGCATCGCCCTGCCTGCCCTGCGCGCCCTGAACAAGGCATATGGCCGGCCCATCAACGTGCTCCATTTTGATGCCCACCTCGACACGTGGCACCCCGCCAAGTACCCTTCCGTGTGGGTGCCGATCCCGGCGCCGGGCGAGGCCTTCCCGCAGAGCTTCTTCACGCATGGCAGCTTCTTCTGGATGGCCCACAGCGAGGGCCTGATTGCCAACGGCTCGGTCCACGGGGGCATCCGCACGCGCCTGGCCGGCGTCGACGATGCCGACTTTCGAGACGACACGGAGCAGGGCTGGTTCCGCATCCTGGCCGACGACATTGATGACATTGGCGTTGACGGCGTCATCAGCACCATCATGGAGCGGCTTGGCACGGAAAACCCCGTCTACTTGTCTGTTGACATTGACATTATCGACCCCGGCCTAGCCCCCGGCACCGGCACGCCCGAGCCTGGCGGCTGGACGTCCCGAGAGTTTATCCGCATCCTCCGGGGCATTGAAGGGCTCAATGTTGTTGGTGCTGATATTGTCGAGATCAGTCCCAGCTACGACGATGCCGGAGCTACAACCTACGGCGCCACCAACAACAACAGCAGCAGCAACAACCGTGCCTCCACTCTTCCCGATGGCAGCGTCGACCTCGACAACTTCTTCACCCCCATGTCTCTCGATTCCGGCTCCAACCAGGCCCCGCCCCGGCCCACCACCTCCACCAGTCTGGCCCCCCACATCTTCTTCCAGGAAAAGGGCCGTCTGCCTTCTGCCACATCAGAGTCGTCCTCGTTGCTGTCTCAGCAGCAGTCAAACACCTCCTCCATCGCCGCCGCCCCCACCCGCAAGCCCTCCAAATCCGGCCGCAGCGACACCAGGTCGCCTCACTACGACGACCGCCCCAACCACAGCCCACCGCGCACTGTCGCTGCCGCTGCCGCCGCTGCCGCTGCTGCCGACGAGTTCAAGCTCCAGGACGCCCCCAAGTCCAAAAAGACCTCCTCCTCGTCCCCCGTGTCGCTGAACTCGGATGTCAACTTTGCTGGCCTGACCAACAACATCAACGCGTCCTCCAAAACCTCGAGCTATGCGGGCCCCAACACTGGCAACGCTTCACGAGTCTCTCAGGACGACGGCATGCGGCCAGATCCAAACTCCAAACTGCTGGCCCGCAAAGACGTGCCCTCTAACTCGGGTGTCCGTTCGTCTCTTAGTAAGTCAAGTCCCTGCGCCTATTTGAATGTCGTGACGCTGCTGTGGTGCTGCTGCGATATTCCTATGCTGCTACGCTGCTGCCATACCGTCTGATCTCACGCCAGCCTGTTTCGCTGCCTCGCCTATGCCTTAGGCTCCATTGCGTTCATGCCTGCATATGCATGTATTTGCTTGTGCACAATTTCACATGCAATAGCGGCCGTTTTCTTTCTCTTTGTTCCACTCTCGTTTCTGTCTCATATGAACTACTTGCTCCCTCGTTGCCTCACCCTCCATTTCTCCGCCTCGGCCTAACCCACCAACAATCTCCAATATCCCCGTCGACAGCCACGACATGATCCAGTTATACGCCACCACAACAACTGGCTTGTATACACCCTCTAACAACTTTCCAGATAAGCCGAACCCCGTCAGTCGCACGCTCTCCGACTCTGCTCCGTCTCGATCCGCCCACAACGACGCTGCCCTGCCTCTCACCCCCGCCGGCGCCTCCGCCTCATCCAACACGAAACTGTCCAACACCTACACCCAGCCTCGTCCCGCCCCCGCCCCGCCCGGCCAAACAACCCGGGAGCTGTCCTCTTCTGCCCTGCCGCCCGGCCCGATAGCCCCCAACCCACCAACCCAGGCCCCACCTGTTCCAGGTGCTGCCTCGCGCAATGGAAGCAAACAGTCAAATAACGGTATTTCCACCTCGCCCACGCTTCCTATATGGAGCAGCGGCGCTGAATTTACCTTAGATGAAGATATGGCCCGTATCCTGGGCACCGACGAAGGATCGTCCTCCATCCTGCGGAGAGTTTCCAATGCTGTGCGCCACGGCCGCACCAACAGCACCGAGATGAACGCCACTGGCGGCGCCTCCCGCCCCGGCCACACGCGCAGTATCAGCGAGACCACGCGCAGCGCTGCCGCCGCCGCCTCCGGACAGTGGCCCAAGACCCCCACCAAGGAGTCCAACGGCCTGTCACACCACGGCCACGATATCCACAGCCCCAACTCGCTGGTTGTCTCGCCCAACGACGACGCCGCCTTCCTCAAGCGCCAACTGCGGTCCTCCGAACTCCGCGTTGCAGAGCTCGAACGCCAGGCTAACACTGAAAAGAATTTGCACGCACTAACGCAGAAGTTGACGGAAAAGCGCAAGACTGTTGCCGAGCTTGACACCCAGGCCGAGCTGATGATTCGCCAGGTCGAGAGTCTGGCCGGCTATGCCGACCGCGCCAAGCAGGCCAGCATGTCCATTAACGTGCGCGAGCTGGAGGACCTGGCCATCACCGACTTTATCGACCGTCTAGAGCAAGTCAAGGTGTCCATGTCCGAGCACATTGAGAAGCTGTACTCGGAGCGCTCTCTGCTTCTCGAGGAAAAGGAACACGCCGTGGCTGATCGCGACCGGGCATTGATGGAGTTTGAGCAGTTGTCGTCTAAGAATGCCCAGCTAGCCGACATGAACAATGACCTGACGCATCAGATCCAGGAGCGTTTCAAGGCCCAGATCAACATGGACCCCAAATCCCCCAACGGCCTTGGCATCTACGGCGCCTCCAAGTTTATGGGTGACGGGTCTAGTATCCACACCGGCACCACTCTACTTGGCGGCGAAAACGAAGAGGCCATTGTCGAGTCTGGCGGCCCCATGGTTGTCAACATCCGCAAGGGACAGGTCAAGAAGTTCAACTGGAAGAAGGGCTCCAAGACCCTGGCCCAGAACGTCGGCAAGGGCGTGTCCAAGGCCGCCGCCGCTTTCCAAAACGACAAGGAGCGTGCCGCTGCGGGCCAGGCTGGCTACCTGGCCAGTGACAACATTGGCATGCCGTACAACATGACGGTGGCCCAGGTCGACGCACCCGTCTCGGCGGGCAACCCCAGCGGCCGCAAAGACGTGCACCTAGAGCAGCAGCGCCAGGGCTTTGGCTTCTTCAAGAAGAGTGGCCAGGCCGGCCCTGGGGGGGCTAACAACCTGCAGCTGTCCAAGTCCATGACTGGAAGCGTATCGACGCCCACGGTGGCCGAAGCGCCCAGCACGCTGTTTGGCTCGGACCTGACGGAACGCGCCGACTACGAGCGCCGGCAGATTCCGTGCGTCGTCACGCGATGCATTGAAGAGGTCGAGCTGCGTGGCATGGACGTCGAGGGCATCTACCGCAAGACCGGCGGCAACTCGCAGGTCAAGATGGTGCAGGATGGATTTGACAAGGACGAGAATTACGACATTTCGGATCCCGTCATCGACATTACTGCAGTCACCAGTGTGCTGAAGCAGTACTTTCGCAAGCTGCCGATGCCGCTGTTTACCTTTGATATCTACAACCGCATACTGGAGTCTAATGGTGAGTTTTCTATGTAGCGGGAAGCCGTGTGTGTGTGTGTCGAGAAAGATGCTAACCCCATTTGACAGCCATCTCTGATCCTATCGAGCGCTGCTCTCACCTGAGCCGTACTTTCCGGTCCATGCCTCAACGCCACCAGGACACTCTTGAGTTCCTCATGTTCCATCTCATCCGCGTGGCCAAGAGGGAGCCTGAGAATCTGGTACGTACCTTGTGCTCTGCTCCATGTGGCCAATAGCCAACAGCCAACTAACCTAACCTGCGCGTCCTCTGTAGATGTCTCCCAAGAACCTTGCTGTCGTCTTTGCACCCACCATCATGCGCGACACCAGCATTGAGCGCGAGATGACGGACATGCACGCCAAGAACATTGCCGTGCAGTTTGTCATTGAGAATAGCGAGACCATCTTCAGCGAGTAGGCCTCGCGTGGTGGTCTCCATTTCGACGCGCACTTGGAACGCACCAGGAAGTTCCGACTGGATCGGCCAGCCGCCAGCCAGTCGCAGCCGGAGTCAGAGTCACAGTCACAGTCACAGCCACAGCCCCAACAACAGTACGCAGACGACCTGCCCCCAGCCCGATCCTTCTACGACCCCCGCCGCAGCATGCAGGCAGTCAGCCGGAACAGCTTCCACCACGGCTCTGCAGCAGGCGACGGCAGCATCCACGGCCTGGAACACCACCAACACCCCCACAACCATCACCACCACCGGCGGCGGGCCGGGCGGTCGCTCAGCGTCTTTGCTACGTCGCTTGTGCCCGCGGCCATGTCCACCGACACGCTGCATATGCGCGTCCGGACGCCGGACATTGTGTCGCATGAAAGCAGGAGCGGGAGCGGTGGTGGCAGCGGAGGCGGAGGCGGAGGCGGAGGCTACCCTGTGAGTCCGTACCCGGCAGCAGCCGACTTTGAGCTGTCGCGGTCGCCCTCACGGGCATCGTCGGTGACGCCGTCGCTGCGGGACCAGGGCACGCAACTGCTGAGTTCTCTGCGGGGGCGGCTGCATAGAAAGGGATGAATGAGGTTGTCCTGTACGCGGGCGGAGCTTCTGTGGTGTAGCCTTGTGTTTCTTTTTCTGTTTTCTTTTTTTCCTTTTCTTGTTTTTTATTCCCGCTTCCTCTCTCCCCCTGCTTCGGCGTTGTATCGCGAATGCCCTGCGCCTGACTTGGGCTGGGCTTGGGCTGGGCTGACGTCATTGTTCTTTTCTGTTCTTTTTTTTTATTATTCCTCCTCCTTTTTTTCCATCTTCCTCATCTTTCTTCCTGCCAGGCTTTGGCTGTTTTTATTTCCTGCACTCTCTCCTCTATCCTTTGCTTTTGCAGCCTTTCTCTTTTTTTTATCCTCTTCTCTTCTCCTTCTTGATGCTGCTTGTTCTCTGCGCTGGTTCATTCTTCTTTTCTTCATGTTATTTTCTGTCGGTTTTATATTGATGTGTTACGCTCCTCTGCTTGTTTGTTCTCTGTGCTACGTAGTTGCTTGTGGGGTTTGGTGGCTGCTTGCTTGCTTGCTGGTGGTGATGTTCTCGTTGTATGTTAATCTTATGTGGTATACCAGTTTTCAAGTGAATCCGCCGACCACAGAGAGCTCTGACGTCACTTGTAGTAGATGTTAATCCGAAATTCCTCAGCTCTACAGTCCCATAAAATACTTGATAGTGCAAGCTCTGATAAGGACCGATGGTGTAGTTGGTTATCACGTTTGTCTAACACTCATCTCTGAATGGATGGACACAAAAGGTCGGCGGTTCAAGTCCGCCTCGGTTCATTTTTTGGTGCCGCAGCGGCGGGACTGTGTAACACTGGTTGGTGGCAGGTTACACAGGAGATACTGTCTGTCTTCTTTTGTCACTGTTCAGCTGAGGACGTGCGTCGAGAGATGGTGTATAAAAGAATTCAGATTATGCCAGTGGAAAGCAGTAGAAACAAGAAACTGAGAAGAGCAGTAAAACACGGATACTATGAACGAGACGCCGCTCGCCCCATGCAGATAACACCGGGTCGCCAATATGAATGCATACATACAAAGCCCCAACGCCCAACCCAACCCAAGAAAACAGGAAATAGGAAACGCCCAAGGCCCGTTGCATCAAGGCCCGTCCGCGCTACAGTCCACTTCACCCAGCGCACTATCCCCGGCGGCGTCGTCGTCCGCGCTCGGCCGGTTCCGCGGCGTGCTGCCGCCATCGCTCGGGCCAGGAGACGCAGCGCGCGACGACGGCGACGGGGCGTCAGTGCCGCGCGCCGTGTCTGTTACGCCGTCGGGGGCGGGACTTGCAGTCCGCAGCGGTCTCGTCTCGGCCTCCACCGCCTCTGCCACCGCTGGCCCAGACGCCATAGGCGACCCGGCCAGCGGCCCCAGGCCCTCGGGCGCATCGGCCTCGTGGCGGCGGATAAGCACGGGCGAGAACGGGCGCACGCCGCGCGAGCGGTTGAACTCGGCGCCGCCCATGAACGACTCGGCGCTGGGGCTTGTGCGGCCCGTGGTCGTGGTCGACAGCGCGTCGCTGTGCGATAGCCCCGCGAGGCTGTGGTATGCGCCGTCGAGAAGGCTGTGGCTGCGGCTGTGGCTGTGGCTGTCGCTGCGCGCTGCTGCGTGGCGCTCGCGGTCGTCGGCCAGAATGCTCATGGGCGGCAGGATGCTGAACAGCTTCGCGTCGCTGCTGGGCGTGGCGCTTGCCGAGGACGAAGCGGCGGCGGCGGCGGTGGTGAGAAGGCTCGCTGACGACGAGGATGCGCCCAGCAGCACGCCGCCGGTGTCGGCCAGGCTGCCGCGCAGGGCGTCGTCGTCGGGCGCAAACAGGTCGACGCCCTTCTCCAGCACGTCCTCCAGGCCGCCGCCGGACCAGCCCTTGCGCGCCAGGCCCTCGAAGATGTCGACCTCAGCGCGCACCAGGCTGCAGGCGGCGTCCAGGATGGTGGCGCTGGTTTGCTGGCTGTCGCGCAGCAGCGTGGCGGCGTGGTCGCCGTGCAGCGTGGTCAGGCCGTCGAGCTTCTCGGTCAGCTGCACGAGGTGGGCGCGGAAGGCGCTGACGTGGCGGCGCCGCTGCTTGTGCAGCTTGAGGCCGTCCTTTTCCAGGCGGCGGATCTCGCGGCTCTGCTGGGCCACGGCGCGCTGGTACACGGCCTCCTCCTCGTCGACGTCGCGCCGCCACTTGTCGAGCTCGTGCAGCAGCGGCACCTCGAACGAGCGGTACACGGTCTCGCTGAGGATCTGCTGGTGGTTGGCGATCAGCTGGTGCACGCCGGCAGCGGCCAGCAGCAGGTCGGCGGTGCAGGTGCCCTTGGTGACGGCGGCGGCGGCAGAGGAGACGGGGACGGCGTCAACAGCGTCGGCGCGGGCTTCTTTTAAGCGGGCGCAGGACTCGAGGGCGGCGCCAAAGGCCGAGGCCGACGACGAGAGGGTGGCGAGGGCGACGCGGTAGGATTTTGCAGAGGTGAGCAGGTCGCTGTAGGCGTCCTGGCTCTGGGCGAGGTCGGCTTTGGTGAGGATGGACTGGGCGGAGCGCGGGGCCGGCGGGGCCGGCACGGTGTACTGGGAGACGGGGCGAGCGGTGGATGCGACGGAGTAGGCCGGGGACGACGGCACCGGGGGGCCGACGGACGACAGCGGCGTGCTGGGGCGGGGCCCTGCAGATGTCGAGGAGGAGGCCATGGCGGGGGCGGGACGTGAGGATGTCTCGGGCGGGACTTGTTCCAAGTCACAGAAGTACGTCGACGGCGAGGAGGACAAGAACAGGGTTCCGGAGTAAGAGCAGGCGAGCAATGCAGTGCAGCAAGTGTAAAGAGGCGAGGGAGGTCCAGGGCAAGACAAGGAGAAGCAGGCGGATTGAGGGGCTTTCTTAGGATGGCGCAACGGAGCTAGTTCGCCATGGCTAGACTGGGCAGAAAGTAAACAAAGCGAGGCCGCAAAGTAAACAAAGCAGAATGCGTGTGGATGGACGAGCGAGGCGAAAAAGCGGGAGGAAAAAAAGGGCGGGAAAAGTGAGGCTATCACGGGAGAGAAAAAGGAATATTAGAATAAGAATAGTGCAAGAAATATTTACGATTAAAGCTCAGGCCAAAAGTGTCAAGCGCCTGAAGGCACCGCTGTGGCGACTCGTGTTTAGCGCTGCGTGGAGGCGGCTGAGCCCTGTAATCAACTGTCTCCAGCACCCTTCAGGCCTCTCCCCATTGTAACCCAGAACCATCACACCGTCCCCTCCAGGCCCCCCACACACACCTAGCACTATAGCCCCTCCCAGCGCAGCCCCTTCCAACAAGCTAGCGCATGTAAGGCAACGTGCCTGAGTGGTTAAAGGGTATGACTCGAATGAACCTGTTCAATTCCCGCTATCATATGGCTTCGGCCGCGTAGGTTCGAATCCTGCCGTTGTCGCGTTACTTTTTTTTCTTTTTCTTTTTTTTTTCTTTTTTTTTTTTCACATGTCACGAACTACATGAACATCTCGTAGCCAAACATACACTCACTGTGTGTACAAACATACACAGTACAATCTTCTGTATAAAGATAAAAGCAAAGCCAATACGCAAATATGAGTCCCCAAAAATAAACTCCAAGAAAAGAAAAAGAAAAAGAAAAACACCCAGACATCCCGCTGCCCTCCCCTTTTGCACACCCGCTCCCGCTCCCCTCCAACATCCCCCGGTCTACTCCTCCCGGTTTGCCCTGAAAATTTCGCCGCCAAAGAGCCCGAACCACGCGTCCAGGAGCCACACCACCTTCCAGTACAAGCTGGCGCGCGCCCAGTCGAACTCGCCCAGCTCCGAGCGCGGCACCGCGTTGCCCACCATGCTGCCGCTGAACCAGCTGAGGAACGGCACCGCCGCCACCACGCGCTGCGCCATGCTCTGCTGCGGCAGCAGCGCCTGCTCGGCCGGCAGGATCTGCACGCGGCGCGCCGTCGGGATGCGTCTGCAGTACGCGCTGCTGCTGCTGCTGCTGCTACTGGCCCCCGCCGCCGCCGCTGCATCGCTCCCGTACACGTCCGCGTCGCCGGTCATGGCCACGTCGTCGTCGTCGTCAAACACCGTCGGCGCAAAGCTGGAGGCCGGGGCCCGGCGCTGTGGCGGCGCGAGGCGAAGCGGTTTTGCACGCCGCCCGCGGATCCTGAAGCAAACGCCTGTTGCTGCTGCTGCTCGCCGCCGTCCAGCGTGTTGGTGCCCGAGTCAAACGTGTTGGACGAGGTGTGAGAGTGCGGCGGCGACAGCTCACCGCCCACGTCGCCCGTGGTGCTGGACCGCGGGAACGCGCTGTTGCTCGTCGCGCGCTTGAGGAAGGGATTCGCCGTCGTCTGCAGGCCTGACGCACTCTTGCTGCGCGCGGGCGGGTCAAACAAGTTACTCAAGTCCGGCACAGCCTCGTCTTTGGGCGGCGCGACGCCCGTCCACGGCTCGGCGTTGACCAGGTAGCCCATGATGTTCTGCGGCGACGCCAGCCGCGCAGCCTCAGCGGCCTCGGCGCTCTCAAACGTCACCTTGACCCAGTGCTCGCCGCCGGCCGCCATGTTGACCTTGGCACGCTCGTCGGGCGTCAGGGCGCGGCGCTGCGTGAACGCCGGGTCCGTCAGCTCGGAGCGGTAGCGGCGCTGCTCCATGGGCGCCATGCGCGGGTAGTCCTCGCAGATGCGGCCCGCCAGCTGCTCAAAGTGCGCGAGCGCCGCGTACTGCTGCGTCGAGTTGCGGTAGCCGCGCAGCACCATTTCGACAGGCTCGCGGTGGCGGTGGTGCTGGTTGTGGTGGTGCGTGGCGGGCGCCGTACCGCCCATGATCACGTCGTCGAGGTCGAGCAGCGCGCTGTGCGCCATGGATTTGGCCAGCGACGACGGCCGCCGCGGCGCAGAGGACGATGATGAGCCGCCGGCGCCAGCGGTGTTGCCGCCAGCGCCGGACGAGCTGCCGCTGCCGCTGCTGGGCGCGGTGGCCTGCATGGAGACCCAGTCGCCAAAGATCTTGTCGGCCACGGCCTGCGTCGGGTTGTCGCGTTCGCGTCGGGGCGTGCCGGTTCGGGAGCGGGAGCGGCGGTTGGATTTGCCAAAGGAGCCGGTCTCTGGCACTGCTCGTCGGTTACGCGTTGGGGGCATGCCGCCTTCTTG
Source organism: Chalaropsis ovoidea (assembly GCA_038407185.1). NCBI lineage: Eukaryota > Fungi > Ascomycota > Sordariomycetes > Microascales > Ceratocystidaceae > Chalaropsis > Chalaropsis ovoidea. Next base: position 11,158 of record JAXHKQ010000420.1, read on the forward strand.
TCTAGAGCACAGGCACAGGGCACGGGTTAGCTTTCTCCTCGGCTGGCAGAGCACACGGGGCTGATGCGTACTGCGAAAAAACCATGGCATAGGGTCTCTGGATGCCGTCTGCGCCAACGTAAAGCTCCTCGTCGGGCACATTGTGAAGAATGAGAGGCGCCATGGTGACGAGCGTGATTAATGATGAGGCTTTGTTGATGTCCGTGATAGTGGTGGCCCAGGCTGACGAGGTTGTACAAGAGCAAGAGGACACGCCGATGCTGCAGAAGACGCCGGATTATTAATCAAGATAAGAAAAGTCGCGTAGCAGTCAACAAACAACAAGCCAGCGCAGAATGAAGCAACAATTCGTGATCAGGGCTGGAAAAGGGAGCAGCAAAATGTCTTCGTTACAAGGGCCACAAGCCAGAATCACGGAAAACTTGTGATGGGATCGGCCCAGCAACCACGCCTAAGCTCCCCCTATAGGTCACGTGAATATGCGGTAGGGTTGGCTAGGGTACGTCCGTATCCCTTCAGGCACAACCATCGCGCCAAGCCTAGTCCACCGTGAGACACACATTGCATGAAGCACTCACGACAAGATTCCACGTCGTTCCCGAATAATCAATCTCGCATTACACACAAGTGTCTAGGGCTACACGACACTCCCATCAGAGACATTAACTGGTATCAAAGTATACGGCCAACACGATCAAGTCAGCCCAAGAACAAAAGAGAACAAATCACGTGACAAAACAAATAAAAAAAGATATCGACAAAAGAACAGAGCGTGCCCCGGCCTCAGACATTGCGTCATCGGCCTCCAGCTCCGGCTCGCGCCTCATTCCTCAGCGCCGTAGGCCCCTGGAAGCCCGACTGCACCGCCTCCCGCACGCCAGCTCCCGCTCCCGCTGCTGTCACCACCGGCCGCACATTGTGCAGCTCAACCGAAGCCCGCTTGCGCTGGTCTCTGCGCAGTTCGCCCAGCCGCTGGTCACCCTCGACATACTCTTTCTTGAACTGGTAAAAGGACGCGGGCCGCGGTCTACACAGCACCACGATCCAGTTGCGCCACGCGCTGCTCTGGCTGAATGCCCGGTAGCGCTCCGACTTGGGGAACTTGTGCGAGTTGATGTACTCGCGCGTAGTCTCGCCGCGCGCCATCAAAAAGACGTGGTAGCCGGTGAGTGCCAGGGGATAGAGACCGGCTAGGATACCGTAGATGACCATGGCAAACGGCACGGGAAACTCGCTGATGGCATCGCTAAATCCAAGATTTTCCCGGTTCTTGTACACCAGAAGCTGCGCCAGGCAGGCGCCAACCATGTACAGCGACAGAAATGCAGCCGAGGACACAAACGTGAAGAAGAACCGGTAGTTACGGCGACCCACACAGTTGTTGAGCCACACGCAGTGATGATCATGGCCCTCGATGCAGTTGTCGCATAGCCTGCAGTGGTGCGCGCGCGGAGGCCGCCAGATGTCGCAGGTACGGCAATGTTTCACGGGCACTTCCATGGCGGCCGTCGAGACCTCTGCGGACTTCACCAACACCCAGTCGTTTGTGGGAAGGAGAGACGCCGTGGGGTTCTCGGACGTGACCTCGGGGAAGGAATGCAGGTTTCTCGGGAGAATCTAAAACACTCATGTCAGCATACAGTACAGCTCCATGGTAAGGTGGTTGCATCGGGTAGCAACACAGCCAGAGCAGCGAGGCACAGCCCAAAAATAAAGGCAAAGGAGAAGCACTACTTACACCAGGGTCTGACGTGGAGGCACGCAAGAACGACGATAAACACAGATACGCAATGTACGCAAAGGTCAGTGGGATAGCCGGGCTTATGTGCTTCCAAATCCACTTGGCCGAGAAGCCAAAGAACAGGCCAATAGGCAGCGCAACCAGCACGCCCGTAGCAATGTTGATGGGCTTTGCATGAGTGTTCTGGAGTCTGCCGCTGAGACAAAACACCGTATTGCCATCAAAGTACTGGTACACTTTTGTGCCAGAGTCGTTATTGCTGTGCTTGGACTTGTTACGAGATCCCATGGACTCAGCGGACTTTTTGATGTCGTCGACATCGTCATGCGACTCGGTGGAAGCTAGACGCGGGGAAGAGGCTGCGGAAGCCAGTTTTTCAGCTCCATTGTTCCGGGTCTGGCCAGATCCCGATGGGATGAACAAACTCGAGCGGAACGAGCGAGAGGTCTTTGCGGGGGATCGAACTTGCGTGCGGACGGCTTGGGTGGTCTTGGACGTGGCGTATTGTCTAGATGTGTCGACAATAAGCTCGGTTTCTCGGTCTCTTCGGCGCTGTAGTGGCTTCATGCTGTCGGTAAGGCTTTCTTGCGGGCGGTGGCCCGTGGGGCTGGTATTAGCCGTCAGTCGGTCCAGAGTCTCTTGCTCCGTCCACTCAGTCCCGCGTGATGGAGGCGACTGTAGCGGGTGGTCATGGTCTTCTTCACCAGGCGACTTTCCCATGCGAGCCAGACCGGCAGAAAAATTGGCAGCGGCATTTGTTGCGGCCATGGTTGACAGGGCACTATGTGTGCTGGGCGTTTCAGACGGTCGCCGTCCAGCCGTGCCTGCACGTTGGGCCTGTAGTTTTTGAGAGCTCATGGGGTGGAAAAAGGCCTGGTTTGCCACGGACGGTACGTGACTGCGGCTATTGTGACCACGGCTTCCAGGACCAGATCGACTCAAGGCGCTGGTAGCCGTCGTGGTACTTCCTCCTCCAATACTTCCCCGGTGTGGCGCATTCCCGGCGCCAGCAGTGCCAGTGGAAGCAAAGTGAGGCACACGAAGGGGCTGGTTGCCAGACCAGGCGCGAGCAGAGTTTCCAGTGCGGGCAGTTTCGGGTCTTGACGCGACTTCAGAGGCTAGGAGACTGCGGCGTTTGTTTGTGGGTGCATCGCCAACACTGCGGATGTAACTGACGGTTTGTGAGGCGGTTTCGTGGTCGCGGTCGCGGTCTCCGTCTTCTGATGCGATGTCCGTCATTCGAGACGAAATGATGCTGGGAGGGCCGGCTGTAGCCTGTGACGGCGCGTACGAATGCTGGGTCGCATGTTGAGGGTGGTCGGTCGCGGTTGACGCAGAGGCCAGCTCGTGGGCGTTGGCGGCCATAACAAAAGGGGGGACCTCTATAATAAACTGTTATTTTGGACGGGTGGTAGAGGCGCCTCGCGATACTTGGGCTGCGCACCAACGGCGTCGTCGTTATTGATAGCGGCTCGCTGAGCAGAAAATAACGCTATTATGTCGAATATATCGGAATATGTGGTCGATTTCGAAGAAGTTGTGTGAGGGCAAAGGCCATCAGGGGGGAGGAAGAAAACAGAGCGAAAAATGAAGCTGCCGAAAAGTCGTGTGACTACCAGAAATGGGTGACAGGCAAGGCGATCATAACCTCGACAAATAACAGTGGAGCAAAAGCATAAAAGTGCTGGAATTAAAGTGACGATAAAACAGCGCTGTACAAAAGATGAGGCCGAAAAAAAGATATTTAGAGGAGAAGAAATGGTGTGTGGCCTTTGGCAGTAGAAAATTAGGATAAGCAAGAGGCAGGGCCGAGACCCAAAACTGCAGGAGGCTATTCACAGCGCCAAAATGGGCAGCGACAAACGGACAAGATAAGATGATGGTTCAGACGGCAACTACTTTGTGTTGGTGTGCCTGCCGTTCCTGCCCGTGTTTGTACCCAATGATCTATGGACTCTCTGTATTCTTCTGTATTCTTCTGTAGCTTGGTCCTCTGCAGCCTGTCCTCCTCCATTCTCATTTGCCGATTCGCTCTTTGACCTGTCTGTGTTTCTCTATTTCTGTATTTTCATTATGTATTTACATGCTTCAGCCCTGTAACCGCACCACCCCAACAGGCAACTGCAGCTTCCAATGGCAACAGGAATTGGCAACTACACCTACGCACAAACACACACACTTTTTTCGACTTGCGCTCCTTCCCCCCTTCCTTTGCAATCCTTCAAGCTTGATTTGCTTCCCTTCAAGTATGACAAGACGCCAGCCCAAATGAGAGACCCACTTAAAAGCCAAGAGCTCAAACTCGAGTTATTGTAGGGTTATGTAACCCTACAATGCAGCTGCAAGCAACCTGGGTGCCCGGCTTTTCAGGCCACCATGACGACAGTTAAGACCATTGCTTGGGCAGCCGACCAATCAGAGCCGCGCTAGGTCTATTTTTCTGGCAGGCGAAGTTTGACGTGCGTTGAACAATCCGATTGTACCAGAGCATCTCCTCCGATTTTCCTCCTCTCTTTTTCCCAGGACACCACGCCAAACTCCGCGAGATTCTCTTCTCTTTGTCTCCGCTTATTCTCCTCCGAAGATCCGAAAAAATGTCGTCGTTTGTCGCCCGCCGTTTCCTGTCCACCACTGCTCGCCGCATGACGGCTTCGAGCAAGGCTGAGCTCAAGAAGGATAGCAAGAAGAACCCTGAGATCATTGTAAGCTTTGCGACAAACTCCGGCAGCGCGGCACGCGGCGCGGCAACTAATGCGCCGTGTGGCTCTCGGCGGTGCTGCCGATTGGGCGGTGCTGCTGGTGGTGACACAGACTATGTGCTAACTGCTGCAATGTAGATCCTGGGTGCTGTTGTTACCTGTGCTCTGGGCGGTGCCGGCCTATACTTTGGTAATGAAGTCCCCGCTCCCTTCTTTCCCATTGCCGTTGCCATGGGCCCTACAACGACTCTCTGCTGCGATCACTGGCTGTGACTCCATGGACCGGGTGCTCAGCAATAGTCCCCTCCGGCCCCGACGGCATTTCTCGAGATCCCGACGCCATGCCGATCATACTCCGTCTAAAGCACAGCCGCGCAGCCGCACGTCCGCACACCCGCAAACCACTAACAAGCTGTACCATTGCAGGTGCCAACCCCACTCACGCCACCTCCGAGGCCTCTGTCGCCGTCGCTTCCCAGGCCTGGGAGAACAACGGTGCTGGCAAGTACCAGTACTACCCCGGCGGTGACACCAACAAGGCCCCCAAGGACGCTCCCAGTGCCCTGAACGTTGTTGTTGTCCCCAACATGACTCTGCCCGCGGTGAGTTTGGTTTTCTTTCAGGAGGAGGAGGAGGAGGAGGGGGACTCTGCTGCGAGAGGCGGCTCTGCTGCGAGAGGCGGCCCTGCTCGGAGTTTTGCTTCACAACAAGACCCTCTCGCACACAAGCACAAACACCTCCTCTCCTCCTCGCTGTGATCACCACGATGTCCATATACTAACCAGGCTTGTTTGCGTACACACAGGAAGTCCACGAGCGCTACAACAAGTGGGGCAAGGAGGGCTACCCTTAAACACCAGTTGTGTATGCCGTAGTTGACCTTTCTTTTTTTGTTTCGATATAATCCCTCGCCGTCTCACTGCACTGCAAACGAGAAGCACGAGGCTGTTTCAATACTAACATCCAATGCATTAGCTGTGCCGTTCTACGTGCTACGTACTAGTATGGAGCAGGCCGCGGCTCGTGTTGTCTTGTCTCCTATCCCATCCCATCCCATGGCCCACACAAGAGACCTTTATACATGCCAGTTGTAGCGTTTGATAGAGGGGGGAGAAAGACCGACGGTGGTCATTCAAAGAGACAGCCAATGGCTCTTTTCTGTCTCGGAACAAGACACCATGTTCATGCTATTTGTTTATTGAGTGTATATCCTGCCACGTCTAATCCATTGGTGTCCGTGTATTGTAGTGTCTTCGTAAGGCATCCATCCTGCCACCTCTTTGCCGAGTCTCACTCAGCTCTCTGCAATCAAGGCCGCAATCTCAGCCGACGTGAATCCAAACAGGTAGAGCATGTCCAGCATCGACTCGCTGTTCAACCGCGCATCCGCCGCCATCTGCACCTTGGGCTTTGCGTTCCACGCCACGCCCAGCAGCCCCGCCTTCTCCAGCATCAGCAGGTCATTGGCGCCGTCGCCGCAGGCCACGACCTGCGACATGTCGACCTTTTCCTTTGCGGCAATCTCAACCAGCAGCTCGCGCTTGCGCTCGGGCCCGACAATCTTGCCCAGCACGTCGCCCGTCAACGCGTTGGTGGCCGGGTCGATGACGACCTCGTTGGCGTGGGCGTGGTCCAGGCCCAGCTCGGCGGCCAGCCAGCCGGTCAGCGGCAGGAAGCCGCCCGACAGCACGGCGGTCTTGACGCCCAGGCGCTTGAGCGCGCGCACCAGCTGCGGCACGCCGTTGGTGACGTCGATGACGGGGCGCAGCTGTACGAAAATGTCGGCCGACAGGCCGGCCAGCAGCTTGACGCGCTCGCGGAAGGCGGTGTCGAACTGCAGCTCGCCGCGCATAGCGCGCTCGGTGATTTCGGCCACGCGCGCCGCCAGGTCGGGCGGGTCGCGGATGGTGGCGGCCAGCAGGTCAATGACCTCCTGCGTGATGAGCGTGGCGTCCATGTCGAAGACGACGAGGCGCGGGTGGTGGCGCCACAGCGACTCATACTGCAGCACGACCTCGACGCCCCACTCGCGCTCGAAGCCGTAGATCTGCTCGTGCTTGCGCAGGTCGGCCAGGCTGAGCAGGGCGCGGCTGGGTGCGGGCGTCAGCGTGAACTCGACGACGCGCGGGCGCTCCTGGTTGTCCAAGCAGCGGTGCGACGAGGCCAGCTGCGAGGCGCCGGCGGGTAGCGGGAACGACGACATGAGGTGCAGGAAGGCGGCGGTGCACAGGGGCGACACGTACGAGCCGTAGATGTGGTCCAGCTGCTCGGCGTCAGTGGCGGGCGGCGGCGGCTCCAGCGGGAAGGTGGCCATGGAGGCGGCCGGAGCGGCGGAGCCGCTGGTCGAGGTGCCGCGGTAGAAGAGCGTGGCAATGAGCTTGTCGGGGGCGCCCGAGGAGGAGGAGGTGGCGGCGGCGGCGGAAGCGGAAGCGGCGGGCGGCACACAGTTTTCATGGCTGAGGCTGTGCTCGACGCCGGAGCTGATGACGCTCTGGCCCTCGGCCGGGATGCCGTTGAAGGCGTAGCGGCTCTGCGGCGTCCGTGCGGCCGGCGTGGCGGATTCTTCGACGACAGAGTCTATGCCGGGGTGGTTGACGGCCGAAGCAGTGGGGACAGTGGTGGCATGCGGAGCACGGTATTGCTGGTGCTCCTTGAGGAAGGAGTTGCTACGGCCAAAGTCCTTGAGCGTAGGCCGCAGGGCTTTGGCGGGGGCGGGGGCGGGAGACGGCGCAGGCTGGTCCGACATGGCGAGGGGCGGGGGTGATGTCTATTTAATCTTTGATTTTATATTTTTATATGGGAGAATCGGGGTGACGAGCGGGGAGACGAAGGGGTAAATGAGGAGAAAAAAGGAATAAAAAAGAATAAAAAACAGCAAAAAAAACACTAGCAATGTCTCGCTGGCTTAGTCTCAGGGACTTGGTGCTGAGGCTCTCATGCTCACTGCAGCTTGGGCGTCTTCTGGCTTTAGGGCTAGAGGGGGATTTCTGGGATTTCTGGCAGTGTCGCTTCTGCAGGCCTTTCCGGGGCGGCAGATTTTTCGGAGGCAAACCCTGGACATGATGTCAGACCCTAGTCCATGACGTGTGTCGGTGCTGGAGGCCAACGCTACAGTGGGGGGTGTGGTTCAGGGCCAGTTCGCTGACTCAGCACAACTGACAGAGGGCAAAAGCCCGCGAAATAGGCCCAAGCTACCAGAGGAATTCTCGCAGAAAAGGCACCATCGATCGCGCTTCGCCTTCATCTCAAAGAACGAGTCCAACGCCTCGGAAGCCACCGGCCAGCCAATCACATGCCGCGAGCTGCGTCTTGCGAAAGCCCTAGCGTGGATGTCGTGATTTGACGGCCGGGGCCCGCTTTTATCCCTGGAATTCACCCTGACACACAATCCCATCCGGTCGTGGGAGTTTTTCGAAAGCGTGATGAAGGACATGGCGAAGCTGCACATCGTCATTGTCTCCAGCGTGTTCATGGAGCTGCATTGTCGGAGACTGAAGCCAC